>JAHWFP010244331.1:0-13386 GCA_023313725.1 Lithobius niger
GAGCTTCCCCTTAGATCAGTTCCATTCCAAAAGTATGAGTTCCTGCCTGATGGTCCAACTTGCCTGTGAAGTAACTCGTAACATTAAACTTCATACACAACCAAAAAAAAAAATATATATATATATATAAGGACGTTAGGTTTATGTATTGAAGTTATGCGGCTGTGAAAGAGCTACAATCCTGTAATCTAGCTGCCTCCGTGTCCTATATTGTGGCTGCCTAATGGCATAAGACACGACCTAAAGAATAGCCAGACACTGTATTGTAGCTGCTTAACGGCTATAGAGGACCTGTCTCCTGTATTGGAGCTAGATACACGGCTGAATTTGGCAACTGATCCTATATTGTAGCTACCTAATTAATGAAGAAGGTCTTGACCCTGCATTATAGATGCCTAATGACTAAAGAAGGCCTGGTAGCTGCCTATCTTGTATAATAGCTGTACAACGGCTCAGAAAATCCGGTACTGCATTGCAGCTGCCTCATGGCTGAAGAAGAGCTGAATCCTGTATTCACAGCTGCTTAACGGCTGAAGAAAACCAAGATCCTGTATTGTAGCTAGCTATACGGCTGAAGATGTCCCAAATCCTGTATTATAGCTGTCTAACAGTTGAATAGACCCGGATCTTGCATTACAGCTGCCTATAGCTAAAGAAGACCCAGATTCTGCAGGCTAGAGTAGAGTCACATCTGCACTAAGGAGCAGAATCCTTTAAAGCTGTCTTCAGACTATAGATAGAAGGAAGAGCCATATTATATGTGCAAATGTTAACAAGATAAGTACGTAGTAAACTTTGTCTGTCTAGCTTTCATAGAGTATTCATAGACTGAAGAGGAGTCAGATTCTTTCTCTGTTGTGGCGATATATCAGGAACGAACCAAGTACTCAGCCTGGGTATTTTAAGAAGCAGAAGCCAGATCCTCTCTGCGGAACAGTCATTGCAGAAATAAAGAATATTTTGTGTTGGTTTTTAAATGTTTAGAAGGAGTGAGACCTTCTCTTTATATGTATTTTTTGATAGAGGAATCCGACTACTCTTTGGAAAGACGTATTAGCACAAGGATCTAAATCCTTTGGATGGATTAGTTTTTAGGGCTAAACTAGTCTCACTCGAATTTTGAAGTATACTTGAATTTTCGAAACGATACACTTGTGTCTTTGTAAAGATACATCTAAAAAGCAAAACGACCTAGAGTGAAGTAAGGAGGGTCTTCTAAAACTACCAAGCCAAATTAATCCATCTGGAGACAGTTTGGTACCTTTAACACTCCGAATGCCCATCAGTAAACTCCGCTCTGCCTCCAGACTATGACTTTGACCAGAGTGGGGCTTATAGTTTTCGAAGTTGACAATAGATCGCGCGTTTCGTCCATAGCCAGGAAAGCCCTGCTGGAAGTGAGCGTAATCCCTCGACTGTTAATGCTGTTAACCCAATGTGTTAAACTCATCTAAATTCAACCAAAACACCAACCGTATAAGCCTGAACGACTTTTTAACGTAACAACTACTTTCACGGAAACGTGACGATTTTTATTACTGCTTTTCTGGGTTCTGTCAGTGAACCAGAATTGAATATCCCTACGATTGTAGGCTACAGATTGAACCGATTTAGCAATCTTATATATATATGTTCTTCGAAATGATACACCAGGTTGCTTTCACAAACAGGGAAGCACTCTGGATATGCCGAATATCCTGTTTTTGACAGCATGTTCGCAAAAGCGTGTCTGCTGACGACGCATCCCGAACCCAATGAAGAATTTTCCTGCGCTCCGTTGTCCATTGCGAGTAGTGTAACAACAGATGCGACACACTTGACTGCCACCGCAGGCACAAGCTGATGAGAGACTTCAACCCATTCGTACCCTGTGCAACAGGAGAAGACAATGGCCAGTCCTGAGAAGCGACAGAATTCTGGTTATCCAGAAAGGGAGCACGTCAAGTGTGTTTTTATAAGCGCAAGTTGGGTGAATCCCAAAGAGGGTGCAACCTGTTACGCGCTGCGACCACTCATGATTCCATACCTGCAACGCCTACGCACGCTGGCTCCTTTTTGCCCCTCACTGACAAAGTTAGGTCGAACACAATCAACTGCGTGACTGGCTGCTTCTCTGGCAGCTCCATCTGCGCTATCTTTGCCCGAATCACCACAGTGACCTTTGACCCACCTAACTACTAAATGGCTCGACTGCATGGTAGTCTAAAGCTTCCAGCATATGCTGAAAACCATTGGCTCAGTCACAGATAGAGATCTAGCTGTCTCTTGCAAGGCAGAAAGGGCTGACCGCGAATCCGTCAGAATCTCAACTCGAGGCAAGTGCAGATCAGCTACCACATCAAGCGCATACAATAGATGAGACATCCCGGAGCTTCCTGCAAACGGTATGCTTCAGCTCCTGGATGGTAACACCTACCCCTCCACACTGCTGCTCATGACCATAAGACGCGTCACAAAACACCCTGCACGCTTGATAACTATATCTGGTAAACACCCCCGGACACCAAATCCACAGACAGGGTGGATGCGCAACAGCAACCCTCACTAGAGGCGCTAATGTTTGTAACCTCAAAAGGTTCACACCACAACCTACCATGCCTAGCCAGTTGTAGTCGTCTCTGGACATGCTCGCATAATCAAGAAGAATTCTTGCAACCGGGTCACACGCTCCTCTACTGATGTTATGCAGACAGAGCACAGCAAGCTTCTCATTTACCCTGATGTGGAGGCTTCAAAGCGCTTGGACTGGCGTTGTCACAAGGCACCTAGATAATGTCTTCAAACAGTTCTTTACACACACCTGCAAGCCTCGCAAATGACGCTGGTTTCTCGCTAAAAACGGAAGATGATAATCCAGCGTTGCCTGTACGTGAATGCGATACGCCGCCAGCAAGGCACCCCTGCGGACGTCATGATGGCATGCAAGAGCCTGAAGCAACGGCAATCGCGGCTCTAATTTCTCACGAAGCAACCTGGCATGCTCAGTCCATGTTAGAAATTCATCTAACTACACTCCTAAATACTGCCCTAAAAAAAGCGGTGACGCAGTGGTAACCCGGACCACTGCACTGTGACTGGCGCTAATAACCTTAAAAAGTTTTAATAATGCAAATAGTTTACAAAGATGATATTTATGTTAACAAAGCTGTTGAAAAAGCATATATAGAAAATTGAAGAGGGGGCTAAGAAAATTTAAAAAAATAAAAGGTTTTTTTTAATTTTGAAATTCAATTTCTTTATTGCGAAAACATATTAACCTGATAATTTTAGCATTACATTTCCCAAATGTGATGTTCTCCTGGAGGTTTTTTTCCGGTGCGCAGATGCCTGCTTGCATGTTCCACTGCGCATGCGCGACGCAGTCCTCCCTTATAAAAGCGAGAGCGCGGACGCTTCCTGCATTCATTTTCCTTCAGAAGTACGTCTACGTGTCACTTCTCTTAAGGTTCTCCTTTCGTACGGAATTTGGATTTCAAGACCGACGATGGCCGCCACTCCTGAAGCTCCCGCTTTATTGGCTGATCTCCCTCGTGCTCTTACTCCCTTCGTCCTCGGCGCCCGATGGGTTTCTGCTCTTGACCTAGCCGGTGGACCGGCTCCTACTGCCACTCTCACCGACGCTCCCTTCGTCGAAGAAATCGTCCCTTCGGAATCTCCACTTCAAGCTGGCCAACGGACTCTGCCTTCGGCCCCTTGGACCTTTCTTCCCTTCGCCTGGATCTTCAAGTAGCGAAGGACAACTATCGTGAAGTCAACTATTGGTTTCGTGAAGCCAATCCGTCGTGCGTCAGCTGCCTTTCGGTCGCCCATCCCCAATTCTTCCTTGGATCTTTCATCCAACTCATTCCGAAAGGGATACAGCACCACTCGTAGTGAAGTCCAAGACTATTGTTCACAATGCCGTTCGTAAGCTGAAGAATAACCCGATGCCTCCGCCATCGTGCACATCTTCTGCCCACCATGCCCGCACCCAAGACTGGGTTGCTTCCACGTCAAGCAACGAAGGCCATAAGCGTTCTGCCCCTTCGCCTCCTGCTGCTGCATTAAAACGAAGGGCCACTTCTCCTCTCTCCAAAAGGCTTCTTCACCAAGACCCACTTCCTCTGAAAGGGATTCCTTCGCCCACTGGCGGTTTGCCAGCCGAAAGACGCATCCATTTCCCAGATGACTCCACAGACGATCCAACACTGCCTTTGGCATCCCTTCTTAAAACAGTCGAAGAGACAGTACCAGACTGTTTCCTTTTCAAGCCCTCACAGTCTGCTGATGCCCCGGTCATTAACAGAGGCCTCAAAACCGGTTTCGGCTTCGCCCTTCGTGACGAAGACGCCAAACCACGTAACCTGCTTGGCCAATTTACCATGCTACTCACATGCCTCCTTCGCAATGAAGGATCCCTTCTTGGCAAAGGCGACCCACTTATACTCGACAAGGATCCACCGGCCCCTCGCCCCTGACGTGAAAGCAGCTTCTTCTGCCCTCTCGGGGACGGCGCCACTAATCCGCACAACTTTGACACTTATTCCGAATGCGAATTTCTCTGCAGTGAAGTGAAGATGGACTTCGGAACAGCCCTTTCCATCCCCAAGAAAGCTGAAATCCCAACCTTCGTATTATAAGAAAATGACAAATGCCTTCGCCTAAGCCTTCGTGTGGCATCACAATCTGACGTCCTTAACACAGCCGTTAACGCCCTGTGCGAGAAACTTTCCACAGACACAAGCCCAGATGAAATACGCAATCTTTTATCTTTGATTTCTCAACTTTTCCAAAAGGCAAGCTTCGCTGCTTACCATTCCCTCAACTGGGCTACCAGAGCCCTCTTCAACAACACGCTTCTCCTTCGGGAAATAGCTCTTTCATCCGCAAACAACCTGAACGTCTCCACTCACCACCGGCTCCGCAACCAACCCATTCACGAGTCGGACACCCTGTTCCGTGGTCTCATCCTGACTCTCGCACCACATCTGGATATCTCACGAAAACCCAAACCAAAACATAACACAACGTCTAATCCTCCCTTTCAGAGGAACAGACAACCAAATCCCCGCTCTTCGGCGAACGAATGGAACAAAATAACTCCTTCTCCTTCGTTAACCAAACCGAATGATAACATGCCCTTTCAGCCGAGGAACCCTCAGCCCTTTCGGTCCGACACTCCACGCTCCCATTCCGGCCAGCCCAACCAACAGAAACAAGCCGCAACTCCAGATCGACGCAGCCGCATCTCGTCACCAGGGGGCAGGAGCTCCTTTCGCAAAAACCAACAATGACGCCAAGCGCCTTTCCTGCCTTCCAGTCGGGCAAGACTCCGTCACTTTCTCCCTGCCTGGCAAGACCTCACCCGCAACACAGAAATACTTTCAATAATCAAACACAGCTTTCGTCCAACGTTCCTGACTCAACCACCCTTAAAAACGTCCCCTCCTTGGAACTTCACCCCTCCAGCATCGGAGTCCCTTTCATTTGAAGTCTCGGAACTCCTGCGAAAGGAAGCCATCAAGGAATGCTACAGCCCGGGTCCAGGCTTTTACAGTTCAATCTTCAGCCGGCCCAAGAAGTCAGGAGGCTCCCGTTTAATATTCAACATGAAACCTCTAAACAAATACATTCACAACGAACATTTCAAAATGGAAACACTAGAGACCATTCGTCTTTCGTTCCAACAAAACGACTGGACGGTCACGATCGACCTGGGAGACGCCTACCTTCACATTCCACTTCACCCTTCAATTACCCACCTCTTTTGCTTCATCTAGAACCGAAAGGTCTACGAATTCTGTTGCCTTCCCTTCGGCCTGAATGCTGCTCCAAGAATATTCACAATGGTTCTAAAACCAATTCTGGCATATCTTCACCAACACCAAATACAAGCCAGCACCAACCTGGACGACTGGGCTCTGAACAACCAAGACCCCCAAAAGCTGGAACTGAACAGAGACAAGACCATCTCCCTGTTAAACAAGTTGCGGTTCGGGGTAAACCAAGCAAAATCCAGGCTTTCACCAGCCCAAGTGTTCACATTCCTCGGGACTTCTTTCAATCTACAAACGGTCCGGATCTGCCCTTCGCCAGACTGCATAGAAGATCTCCTCCTTCACATCCGACTCTTTCGGAAACAATCAAGTTTCTTCCCCCGGGAATTAAACTTCCTCATCGGAGAGATGGATGCGATGGCGAATCTCGTCCCTAACGGCCGATGGATGGTCAGGCACCTCCACCATCACCGCATAGACAACTGGGCAATCAACCAACAAAACAAGACAAACAAGAGCCCATTTTCGGGAAGGAATTTCCCTTTGAAACCCTATTATGCTGGTCCGACATAACAAACCTTACGAAATCTCTGCCCCTCCACGAACCTCCACCCGACCTCCTCATCTCTACAGATGCATCGAAAGTCGGCTGGGGTGCACACCTAAACAATCTGGAAATCTCATCGTGCGAAGACCACATCAACATCCTCGAACTACGGGCAATCTACCTTGCCCTTCAACACTTTCTCCCACACATCCAAAATCAGGTAAGCCACATCCAAGCCGACAGCACGATAGCCCTGGCCTACATCCGAAAGGAAGGAATAACGAAATCAAGATCTCTATACTACCTGATTTCTGAGATCTTCAATTTGTGCATCCCAAAGAACATCGCCCTACTGCCCTTACACATCCCAGGCAACAGGAATGTGATGGCAGACTCTCTATCTCGCCGGAAACCACCATCAGGAGAATGGTACCTCAAGAAATCCATTTGCGAATCTCTTGTCAACATCTGGGGCACACCGATGCTGGACCTATTCGCCACAAAGCACAGTGCCAGACTTCCCCACTACATCAGCCCGATCCTGGACGAAGAAGCAATAGCTGTCGATGCCCTGACATTTCCATGGCACAATCT
This sequence comes from Lithobius niger, assembly GCA_023313725.1. Taxonomy (NCBI): domain Eukaryota; kingdom Metazoa; phylum Arthropoda; class Chilopoda; order Lithobiomorpha; family Lithobiidae; genus Lithobius; species Lithobius niger. Next base: position 6,898 of record JAHWFP010244331.1, read on the forward strand.
ATTTGCTTACCTGTTCCCACCCTTCAAGCTACTACTACAAGTCCTTCAGAAAATAGAAGAAAGCCAGAGCCTATTCCTTCTAATAGCCCCCTTCTGGCCATCAGCAGCAAGGTTCCCACTCCTCCTAGACCTAGCAGTCTACCCCTTCTTCCAGATCTTCTTCCACAACAGAAAGGATCAAAGCTACACCCAAACCTCGCCAACTCCAACTTACACGGGTGGCTACTATCGTCAAACTCCTCAAGAAGGCTGGAATTCATCAAGAAGAAGCAGAACGCTTTGCCTCAAAAGCAACCAGGGACACTTCCAACCGCAGTACGACAGTCACTGGTCAAAGTGGATTCATTGGTATACATACATACATACAAATCCAATCGACCCCCCCTTTACCCAACCTCCTGAAATTCTTCACAGACCTGTTCAACATCGACAAGCTGTAAGGGTCAACTATCCTCATCTATCGTTCCGCCTTAAACTCAGTCTTCAAAGCCGCCAATAGGACCAAGTTATTAGACGACTATCGCATCTCAGCATTACTACGTTCATTCGAAAACGAACGCCCTACAACCAGACGAACCGTAACCGACTGGGACCTATTCCTTGTCTTACGATCTCTTATGGAGGAACCATATGAACCCATGCAAGACACCTCTCTTCATCTCATGACCCGCAAAACTGTCTTCCTCGTAAACCTAGCAGCCAGCCTAAGATGTTCTGAAATCCAAGCCCTCTCTGCAGACCCAGCCTACTGCATTGACGGCACATGAGGGTAGAGCAATCTCCACATCATGGGCCCACCACATCGCCACCCCGATCGAAGAAATCCTAGCAGCAGCATCGTGGCGCCACCAATCAACCTTCACCTCCCACTACCTGAGGGACACGTTAAGAGAAGAATCAGGTCTACACCGGCTGGGACCAATCGTCGCAGCCAGAACTGTGGTCAACCCCCTTTAAGCACTCAGAACGAAGCAGAAGCAAGCCATCCATGGAGGAAACAAGCCATCCAGATGGAAGCAAGACCCACAAACGGTCCTTTTCAGTGCCACCAATCCCTACGAAAGAGATCCAAGTTCCTGTTTACAAATGTTCTGAATAAAGTGTGCAAATTTTTTCTCTTCCAGATAAAAAGTTTTTGGGGACTAAGCCTGCTTGCATCCCGGGGCGCCCGTCAAGGTGGTGCCCGCCACCAATTTTGACGAGGTCAACTGATAATGCTAAAATTATTAGGTTAGTATGTTTTGGTAATAAAGAAAGAACATTTTGCCGGCCCCCAGCTAGGCCGGCTAAAAATGGTTTTGTTTTTGCCTAAAACATACTTAACCTAACTCTCGCCCTGTCTCTCCTCTCGAGTCACTGCCTGACATATTGAGAGTAAAATGAATGCCGAAAGCGTCCGCGCTCTCGCTTTTATAAGGGAGGACTGCATCGCGCATTGTAGCGGCCGAAGCTACGATTCTCAAGGTGCTTGTAACTTCTCCGACATCAAAGTGGTTTTGACCTCTAAACTTCTAGTTCGGTGGCGGTTTTTACTTTTACGGAAAACAGCACACGTATGCTACTGGCTCAGCATGGGTAACAGAGAGTCATTTGTCCTAACTGTAGGCTAACTAGATAACTTTAAAGGGGGGGGGGAGGTATTCGCTGCCACCAGGTGGGTGTTTCTAAATGCAGCTCTAAGTTTAATTATTAAGTGGTTTTCTTAAGAACTATAACTTCCACATTTAGTCTAACTAGCAGAAAAACAGGCGTTTTACAAACTCGTAGGTTTATTAAAAGGCAGATAAATATAAACAATTACATTTAAAATTCAACTAGTGTCAATACAAGAAAATAAGCTTTTAAATTAAAGCACGGCGATTTTTACAACAGGAAAAATCAACAAGAATTTACATGAAATTCAACTCAAACTTCACACAACGGGGTGAAGAGTAAAAACTACAATTTCGATTAGAAAATGTTTGTGGGACCTCGGGAACCCGTTATAACATGCAAACCGCGGGAATTACATGAAATAAATCTATTTGGTGCAAACCGCGGGAATTACACACAAATAGTCAAGACTATGTTTTCTAAGTCCGACCTAGAATCAAATCTTCAAATCTGTAGATCCTTAGTATCTAGGGAAGCACCCGAAAAATACGTCGTCTAAATGCAGATTTAGTGTTTAGATTAAGTTCATAATAATAAACACGGGAAAAAAGCTGGTTTTTAGAAAGGGACCGTGAACCCTGACGTTATGGCGATGGGGGCCTAGAATGCCGACTATGGCTCCACCTCCATAATTCCCTCAAAGCTTAAGGTTAGGTTAAGTTTAAAACTAATATTTCGAATAGGGTTTCCAAAATTAAATTTTCTAAACTAACACTAGTCTAATACGAACCAACTACCTTTGCCCGGCATGGCAACATTCGGACAGGACATCTCCTATACCGACTGGCGTAGTCACCTCTGGCTTTGAGATCTGCTGAGCGTGTGCTAACGATTGAGAGGAGCGGGGGGGGGGCTTTTTATGCTACGTACCGGAAGTTGGCGCGGACGCCGAGGATAGCTACGGAGGTCTGATTGGCTGAGGGCCTAGAGAACAATAGAAAAGTCGGCAGCGCAAAGGATTTTTCTCTTGGCGCCGTTTGAAGGAACAATTATTGACTGTGTGGTAGAGAGAGGCCGGTAGAGTTAAACTCATTGTTTGGAACGTGAATAAGGCCTTTAATTACTACGGATTGTTTTCTTATTTAACCACGATGTTAGGCATCGCGACTATTGAAGGAATGATCTCAATAAATTCGGTTATTAACATTGGGATGCCAGGTTTACTTTGGGAAATTGAAAGCCAAGTCGGTTTTGCTAGGAACAACTACGGAAAATTAGAAAAGACGTGTACGGGAAAATTCGTAAGTTAGATGTTGCCTAAGCTCCGGTAGTTGGGATGGCAAAAGATTACGTTAAAAGATTATTATAAAATAAAAGTTATGGTTACCAGCAAATGCTAAAACGCATTTTAAATAGTTGGGTTAACATTTATAGACGTAAAATTAGGGTTTTTGCATGTCGGACATTTCTCAAGTACATCTTAGATCGTCACCTTAAATCTACTAAGAAATATCAAAACAAAGTATTCGTACAATTATTTTGGGAGGTCAAGTACCTTCGTAGAGGAAGCTCCTCCCCTACAAACACTAAACTAATGTTTTCGGCTTTATGCGTAAGTGAAAATGAAAGCATATACAAATTTTTACAAGTGGCGAAAATGGCATCTCGTGCGCTACGGTGATTTTACGGCATCGGTTTCGTGCGTTTTTCTTAAGGATGCTGCGAAAGTTCTAGAAGGAATTTTCGTGTTCTGTTTGCGGGGGAAAACAGATAAAGTTCGTGGCTATTAAGAGCTGTTTAGATGAGACGGATTGGTCCATTTTCTTGATAGTGACAGGCTTTTGAAATTTGGGGTTTTTCACGGCCGAGGCACCGAGAAAAAAAAAGTGTTCGTTGCCGTAAACGAAGTTTTCCCTCAGGTTGTTGATGGTTTGAGTTGAGGTATCCTCTCAAATCGGGTGAAGAACTCAGGCCTTCTTTACAGCATGCGCAGTGGGACATGCAAGCAGGCGTCTGCGCACCGGAAGAAACTTCCAGGAGAACATCACATTTCGGAAATGCAATGTTAAAATTATCAGGTTAAGTATGTTTTAGGCAAAAAGAAACCATTTTTAGCCGGCCTGACTGGGGCCAGCAAAATGTTCTTTTTAATTCAATTGAATTCAAATAAATTTTTAATTGCAACATTTTTTGGTTAAAAAAGTGGAACAAAATCTATAAAAAGCAGATACAAAGCTGATACTTGTAAAAATTCAATGTAAAATTTTAATTCAATGCAATTTTTAATTCAATTCAATTTTTAATAGCTACATTTTTGGGTTAAAAAGGTGGAACAAAGCTTTGAAAAGCAGATACAAAATATTTTTTAAATACTTTTTAAAAACTTTTAAAAATTGTAAAATTCAATAAAAATTTGTGAAATGAAGAAACCGATGATGTAAGGCAGAACACACAAAAAAAAAAACACCCGATCAGGGAGATAAGCAGGTCGAAAGGAAAGGAAACAGACGGTCTGGGGGAATGGAAAGGTGGAGTGGAGTGGGAATATGCCTCGTCCTGAATTATTTGAGAAGGACTGTCGTGTGTAGAATGAGCTATCATGTTTCATGAGCTAAAATAAGTTATTTCTACACTTGTCTTGTACAAATAGATACCCATTCACAACCAGCTTAGGTTTTCTTCGTTTGGTTGTACCAAATTCGCGTTCATTCTTGTTAAAATCCTAGTTATTGCAAGCCAGACAAGTTTAAAATTGAACAAACACCAGGGTTAGCATCTGGGTTAGTTCATTAGGAGAATGCGACATCTGAATCCAAGATAAAAATTCAATTAAATAAGCGGCTGGTTTAGTTCACTAGGAGGAGGGGACATCTGAATCCTAGATAAAAATTAAAATTAAATTAGCAGCAGGGTTAGTCCATTAGGAAAGACGGAGAGCTGAATCCAAGCTAAAATTATATCTAATATTACCGTTAGGCACTAAAGGGCTCCACCAATCAGCAACGCCGTAGCGTCACTGGTCGTGTCAAGGCCGTTGGTCGTGCTGCTCTGTCTGCATAACACACATAACAGCACACGTGAGTTGTTATGTACCTTGCGGTAATAAGACAGGCGATCAAATTATTTCTAGTAACTAGTAACGATGGACAAAAATAAACCATTGCGTGACAAAAATGTGGAGATTGTGGACGGACCTGACGGGATAATTTTCGACAGTTTAGTGTCTTTCTTTTATGAATATATGAATATAATCAGACGAACTGTCGTAATAATCGTCTGCGTGTACAAAATATAAATATAGGCCACGTAATGTTGTAAACAAAGACGTTGTAAATTAATCGTTTTGTCTAAGGCCCGCTGAGATAGTAGCAGCGCTCCACTCCAGGCCTGTCAGCTTGCTTCTGACAGACACGCTAGAGTCGTCCAGTACCGTACGGATTGAGATCCCAAAGGAATTTGTATCTGGATCTGTACTAAGTGAATGCGTGAAAAGCCCTCAATATGATCTCGCAATTTGATCGTTACCTTTACGTGTTTAAAGTTTAAAGCATACATTTTGTTCAGATACCAATCCTCATGCCGTACGGTACTGAACGACTCCTGGCGTGTCTGTCACTAAACAGAAGCAAGCTGACGGGCCTGGAGTGGAGCGCAGCTACTATCTCAGCGGGCCTTGGTAAATACGCCCAAACAAATGAACTGTAATATTAAAAACAAAAAACTGCTTTCATTTCGAATTTAATTTCACCTTTCGCACTTTAACTAAGACATAGTGGCAGCACACTCCCGGTCGCATTTTTTTTTTTTTTTTTTTTTGCAACCAAGAAGAAGCATTAAACAGAAATGTAAAATTCGTTCCCGCACAAAACTGCGCCCTAACGAATTTTTTTTAGTAAAATCCGAGCTAAGGCCCTACCTACCCTACAATAACAATAATGCAACAAATAAAAGTTATAGGTTTTAATTTTTTTTTAATAAATTACTGTCTATCAAGTTTTTGATAAATTACTGTCTATCAAGGACCGCGGCAGCGGACCTTATGTAAGCCTCAGCATGAACTTCCGTGTTAAACGTCAAACTTTGAACTCCTATAGTTTCGCCCAAAATTGACATAGACCAACGAAATTCGGTATTTGGGGTAGTGTCATAACTATTTCACCGCATTACAAATTTTAATGACAACAATTGAACCGTTCGGCGTCCACAGCATGGCCATTTCTTCTTGTTGTTGTTGTTCTTCTTGTTGTTCTTCTTCTTGTTGTTGGGACTCTTTGCTCTGACCTGGAGATCGAACCACTGAACCGATTTTCAAGTTCTATAGCTTAAAACGTAGGTATGGACAAGGCCTAGGGCCTTTCGCAGGCTATTTTAATACAACTACAATATTCTTGACACGGAAAGCCAAATGGGCTAAAACTTTTGCTCTCACCTAAAGACCGAACCAATGAACCGATTTTCAATTTATATACCTTAAAATGTAGGTATTAACACCGACCAGGGCCTTTTGAACCCAATTTTGATATGACTGCAGTATTCTAGTCGGCAGAGCAATTATTATTGCAGAGCACTGGGCAGAAATCATTAATGTACTCTTTGCCCTCACTTGGAGGTCGAACCACTGAACCAAATTTAGAGTTCTATGCTTAAAACGTAGGTATGGACAAGGCCTAGAGTCTTTCGCATGCTATTTTAATGTGACTACAATATTCTTGACACGGAAAGCCAAATGGGCTAAAACTTTTGCTCTTACCAAGAGATCGAACCAAAGAACCGATTTTCAATTTGTATAGCTTAAAATATAAGTAGTAATACCGACCAGGGCCGTTTGAACCCGATTTTGATGTGACTGCAGTATTCTAGTCGGCAGAGCAATTATTATTGCAGAGCACTGGGTTC
>JAHWFP010244338.1:0-16314 GCA_023313725.1 Lithobius niger
GGTATTCTAACCATGATGTGTGTAACCACTGGAGTACGTCCTACGGACATGTATACTTCATTAGCTCCTGGTGTAACTAACTAAAAGAATACCTTGGCATTGATTTTGACCTAGTAAAGACCAAGCATTCCAAACAATGTTTAAGTACAGGTTTTTAAAGTACGTGTAAAACGCCGCAAGCGTTAACGCCGTACACAATAACGCCGCACTGCAAATAACAACGCGATGCAGTAATGCCGTAAAAAAAGGGAAAACAAATAAATGGTTGCAAACGTTTAATTAATTATTTAATAATCATTTAATAAAATTAAATCATTAATTTAAATTCAAATAAACACTAAAGATTTACAAAACTTTACAAATCATTAAAGAAAACCGTTTTACCATTTATACGTTTGTCGCTTTTCTCTCCCCGACTCTCCCCCTCCGATCATGTTTTCTGTTTTTCGTGACGTGGTCACCTGGTCATCAGTCATGTGGTCAACCCGTCTCTCCATTCCCCTTTTTAGCCACTTTTGTTTTAACGACAGAGTTGCTGAGTTGTTGTCAAGGGAAGAATTTATTTTGTTTTAAAACCAATATTTGAAGTTTAAATTTCACTCTCCCGCCCGCCCCCGCCTCCCCCTTCCTTACTTCGACAACTCTAGTCTGGATTTTTTTTCATCCTTGCGGGTGGTGCACATATATGATAAGATCTAGATTTGGGATTTGTTTGACACCTCTGTAAAGCGTGCTGCAGTGGTAACCCGGACCACTGCACTGTGACTGAGGTTGGCACTAATGACCAAGCTTTCGATGCGTCATACAGCCTCAATCATCCGTCCTTACTTTAGCAGATTCAATGCCTCTCCCCTCCAACAAGATCATAGGAATTTTTTTTTTGAGCAAGAGATACCATTAATATGTTTGCGGGGCATACCCCACAACTTTTAATTGCAAGCATATCATTTTCATTTATAATTTAAGTTCCCCAGCTATCCCCATTTTACCTTCTCTCCACCCCCACCTGCCCCACCAACCCCAATTCGTCCCACTAAACTGTGCCGCTGGTAACTCTTCCATACTGGGTTCGTAAGTCCACCACCCGACCATTTTTCTGGCATTGTTACGGCATTATTGCATTGCGGCGTTATTCCTGCGGCATATTGTCGTACGGCATTATTCCCGCGTATGGCGTTATTTCCGCGGCATATTGTCGTACGGCATTATTCCTGCGTCATATTGTCGTATGGCGTTATTTCCGCGGCATATTGTCGTACGGCATTATTCCTGCGTCATATTGTCGTATGGCGTTATTCCCGCGTCATATTGTCGTACGACGTTATTCCTGCGGCATATTCCCGTGGCGTTTTGACGTGGAACCTGGGTTTCTTCTTTGGTGCTTTTTCTTTCATGCTTCTTCCTTGATGCCTCTTCTTTGGTGCTATCGATGATCTAAATAAGAGATCCAGGCCAAAGGTGCATTAAAAGAAAAAAAAAAGACGGCAAACAAGTGTAACAGTCCAATCTTGTTAAAGTCACCTCAGAATCGGGAAGCAACAAGTTCATCAACTCTTTCATCATACGTGAAACGTTGTCATTTAAATTTAATGATTCTACACATGAGTAAAGCAGAAGCAGACAGGGAAAGGTGAAGATGAATACAGAGTGGGTGTGAGGAAGGGGTTGTACATTTATTCGTCTGGATTTCCCAAAAGAGGGAAGGAGTCTTTTTGAGTTATTTTGGCTTGCGTTTTGGCCCATCTACTTTGACTAACTCAATCTCTCTCCCGACTGTTTTCTTCATACTTCTTACATCAGGTGTATATGCACATCGACAAAACAGTTAAGACGAGACTGCAGTGGGAATAAGCGAGAACATGTTAAACTGTTCAATATTAAGTCACTCGGAATTATGATGCAACGTGGTAAATGTGCTGAAGTCAAAATCATTTTAACGTTTTTTCGTATTGTGTACGCGATTTATCTTGAGTTCTACAGGTATTTTACGAGCGGCTACGTTTTCCTGGAGGGGGTGGCATTAATCGACGGCCGCCATTGTTTTTGTAACCATCGTGGATATCAACAAGGCACTCTGCTACCAAAAACATACAATTGATTATCTGTATCGTTTTGGGGCGAACTCAAGATAGGCCGCGGACACTATAGGTGTTGTGTTTTAATTTTAATTTAATAATTCTTTTCTTCAGAAAAAACAAAGAAAAACGTTCTGGAAGAACGAAACTCAGAATGGGGGTGTACAGGAGGCTATATACCAATAATTATTATCAACCTTCCAATTTTAAGCCCGAATAACAAAAGAAGTGGAATTAGAAATTATTTGGATTTGTGTTTGGGTTCTTCTTCTTTGACTAATCCAATATTTCTCGCGGCATTCTTGACTTTTTTGACGACCTGCTCTTGCATGAGTGAGATGCACATGGACAAGAGGGCTAAGCCAAAAGCGCAGTAGAAACAGGAAGCAAACATTCTAAGCATGGAGCTGGTGTGTTCCTTGGGAGCTTCGCCGCCGTCGGCCGACGTAAAGCTGTTGCCTGGCACATAGTCACCGTAGCCTATGGTTGACAGGGTGATGAATGTGAAGTAGCCAGCCTCGACCAGGTCCCAATCTTCCCATTTGGAGAACAGGAAGGCTCCCGCAAGGATGTACCCCGTTAAGACGGCCAGATTGAGAACAATGGGAACAGCGACGCGATGGGTGGGCATGTAGTATTCTTCTCCGATCTTTTCCTTCAGAACAGACTGCTGAACATCTCTGGGGACCAGAAGGTATTGGTCTCCTCGACGGTATTCGGACTTGCGTCTTTTCATGCGGCACCAGTGGCAGCACCAACGGCTGTACGAGTACCTGAAAGATACGAATAACATAGCATTAGGGGAAAAAAAACCACACGTTCAACATTTTGTCAATTTTACTTTAAAAAAGGTTGGAACCACATTTGAGGCTCTAACAAAACAAAAAATAAAGTAATGGGGGCTGGTTAATTGCCATTGTTTAGTAAAACTGCGTGAAGACAATGCAACCAACATTCAGGGCTCCAGATCAAAATTAGGGGCCTGGGTAACAATACCAAAGTTGCTTATTAAATGTTAATGTAATTACTATGTTAATGTTATGTTAATGTAATTATTATAAAATGCAATGTTAATTTTAATTGTAGTTGTAGTATTGTTTTTGACCATGAATTACACGTACAAAGCCTTACTTATGGCTTTCGGGTAAATCATTTTTATTTGTACTGAATGTTTTTGATTGACTGAATAAATTTAATTATTATTATTATTATTATTATTATTATTATTATTATTATTATTATTAGGCCTTATATTAATACTATACCGGAATGATCTGGCCATGACGTCACCTATGGCAGCCAGGAACAGAAGAAGCAGTGGTATTCCGAACATCCCGTAAATCACACAAAATGCTCTGCCTTTAGCAGTTTGGGGGCAGAGGTGGCCATAACCTAGAAGATAAACCATATAGGACCTAATGAGAAAAAAAAATTCAACACTATTCGTTCGCTAAAGAACTGGTGCGTTCATATGTTCATATGTCATGAAAGGGTTTAGGTTGTGCCTGTTACACAATTCTGGTAAAGTTTGATGCCAAAGTTTTTTTTTTTTTTTTTTTGTATTTAGTTCTAACGTGAGGGACCCCAAAAATGTTTTTAATCGTTGTTGAAGCTGACGGAACGTGGAAGTAGAGGCTCTGTAAGAGATCAGCGCATTGAAGAGATCAGCGCACAGACACACCACAAACACAAACAAACATTACATATTTCAAACACAAACTGCGTTCACTGCATGGAGTAAAAACAGCCCTTTTTAACTGGAATTGGAGTTCAAATGATACAGGGTGTCCACAAAATAACTCTCTGATAACAAAAATTCATAACTTCTTTTTAAAAAAGGCCAATTCACAAGTGGTTTTCACTGAAAGGTAGGAAAACTCTCCAAGTTTTTTTTTTGTAGTAGCGTTATTGGCAAAGATCGGCAGTAACAGCGCTTCAGCATGACGTCATAAAGAAAATGGCGTCTCCCATTGAGAAAGCGCAACATGTGGTGTGGCTGGTCGAATTAATTCGCCAATCACAGTACAAAGCCGTTTCCGAAAGATGTATGGAAGGTAACTCACAGACGTTACGTCCATAAAGAGATGGTTAACAAAGTTTCTTGCAACAGGGCCTGTATGTAAAGGCTCAATGCTCGGGTGAAAGTTTGGAGGAAATCCGTGCTACACAAAGTGCTACACAAACGACCTTGGTATAGCGCAGCGTCAAGTGACGTCATATGGCTACAAGAGAGATACCTGCAAGGCGCACTAGATTGAAATGGTGGGTTAAACAACGTCACTTCTAGTCAAGCCAGTGCTTTGAGAGTGGATTTCGTAGGCTTAAAAAACCGTTGTTTTGTCCAATCCCTTATGCTGCTTAGGTTGTAATTAGAAAATAAAGATTCCACTTGCTTAAAAATGTCAGCAACTGCCAACAAATCGACAAAAATCGCCCGTTTTAGGCCTAAGAAATCCACTCTAATAGCATTGGCTTCAGTAGGACGCTCTTCATTTCCCCCACCAGTGCACCTTGCAGCTAACCCAGTACAATATGATTATACAATAATACTACGTCGTGTCACTGCCCTACAGAGCAGTGACACGACGTAGTATTATTGTATATAACTGCAAGGGGCACTGCAGAGAGAAACAGAAGGGCGTCATACTGAAGCCGATGCTGTGAAGAGTGATTTCTTAGACCTAAACGCGCGATTTTTGTTGTTGGAGAAAACAACGTTGTTTTAAGCCTAAGAAATCCGCTCTTCCGTTGTTTTTCCCTCCATTTTTATGTTGTGCACCTTGTAGTTATGCCCTCCAAAACCCATACTGGTGCCAATATGGCGGCAAATGTCACTGCTCTATAGGACGTTCAAGAAGAAGGAAAATCTTAGTGCTCTATAGCTTACTTGATGCACGTCTTACCGATTTGGATGGAGCATGAGCGAAAGCTGCACGGATCCACTCCTTCGCCTGGGCATTGTGCCTGGGCATTCTGTTGCAAGAAACTTTGTAAACCATCCTACCCTCTCATGGACGTAACATCTGGGGATTCCCTTCCATACATACGTCGTTCGGAAACGTCTTTTTACTGTGATTGGCGAATCGGTTTCCACCAGCCACGCCACACATTGCACTTTCTCAATGGGAGACGCTATTTTCTTTATGACGACGTGCTGAAGCACTAAAATTGCCGATCTTTGACAATGGCGTTGCTACAAAAAAACTTAGGGAGTTTTCCTGCCTTTCAGTGCAAACCGCATGTGAATTGGCCTTTTTTTTTTTTAAGAAGTTATGAATTTTTGTAATCAGGGAGTTATTTTATGGACACGCTGTAGTCCGTTGCGTTTGAGTGAACTCTATATTGTCCGCGGCCTATCTTGAGTTCACCCCAGAACGAATACAGATAATCGATTGTATGTTTTCGATAGCAGAGCACCTTGTTGATATCCTAGATGGTCAATGGCGGCCGTCGATTAAAACCGCTCCCTCCAGGAAGATGTAGCCGCTCATAAAATACCTGCAGGACTCAAGTTACGCTGCGCGCACAATAATCCCTTTTAGTCTTCTGTACAGCCTTACCGGCTGAGAAAACTATTGCAACGACTTTGTCCGTCCGTCCGTTCGTCGCTTTTTTCAACTTCGCAACGGTACCAGAAATTGACGACCACTGTTTACAACGTTTGATTCAGTGTCAAAAGTTAGTTAAATAACATGGCAAATTAAAACATCGTTGCCTCCTTATAGTTAATAGACTTATTCGACGTAACGAAATTAAATAATAACATTTCATCGTCGGATTGAAATCCTGAAGATTTGAGTTAACGTAGCCGTAAAAACAAAAACATTTTAGCTTCGTTTAAAAGAGTCTTGTCGCATTGTTGCATGAATGAATAGGCTTACGATCTTACCAAATTCTCCATTAGGCCTATCCGTGCTACTTATAAAACTAAAACTGCCGTTAAAAAAAATAGGCTTAAAAAATGAAAATTAGATCTAAAATCACGTTACCATGGCAACGTCAATAGTTGCTACGAGTCGCTGCTGCAGCGTTTCTCCTGTCCCTTCCCTACTACCACTGATCTATATTAGGCTACGTTGTAACACTGTAACTGTGTGTGCGGAGGCATACCGTGTTGCAAAAATGAATAGGCTTACTGTATACACTCCAAATCTCGTTAGTTTACGAAATTAAAGTTGTAAATTAGGCCTAAACGCTGACAATTATGCCTAAAACGTAAAATAAGCTTAAAAGCTAACACATTTGTAACGGGCAATTCTGATGGTTACTGTTTTTAGATTATATAATAGAGATAGGTGTTGTAGTGCATGATAGAGGTGTGCGCCTCAACATTGGAAGTGGAGGAACTGTACAGAAGACCAATGCGACTAGATAGTCGCTGTAGCCTCTTGTTTATTTGTGTGCCTTCACAGCTGTGAGTATGGAGATACGAAATCTAAGATTTTCTTTCTAAACGGCAATGCCGTTTTTTGTTCAGTTCATGAAGTAGGCGTTTCGTGAGAACATGCTCCTCCCGGACAAAGTGTGAACTCATTCCTCTAAGGTTAAACTTACCGATTGATGACATGATGCCCATTGTGAGCAGCAGAGTGTTGTAGAAGGTCCATTGATGGTTCCATTCTTCGTGTTTCCCGTCGTACGACACTTCTTCCACGGAGTCAATAATAAATCTTTCCAGCTGTTTCATCTGCTTCCAAACCTGAAAAATTACACAGAGTTTAGTAGAGTGAAGGCGACAATGTTGACGTGTGACGTACTCAGGGAGTAGACGATTGAAGTCAAGAACAATCTCGAAGCCAATTTACTCTTTACTGCATAGCTAGGGGACTCTGCACTGAGAACACATATTAGGCATAAAACACAAGTTTAGGAGCTTGGTTTTATTCTGAGCTGAGTCCAGGAAGACAACCTTTCGAGTTGCCTGCCCCACACCAAGTGCCTTCCTATGGTCCAGGCCCTCGTATTTATACGCTGGACAGAACAATAGAAGTAGCCTGAGGCATTACGTTGCGTAACCGCTAACAGGTTGGAGCCGGCTCTAACTGGTTTGAACAATAGAGTAGCCTCGTTCCCGACTGTTGGCGTTCGGCCAGCTTCCGTTGTAGGCGGAAGTTGACAGGACGCCAAGCAGCTTGTGTAACTGCAAGGTGCACCATGGGCGTTTACACAAGGTGCGCCCTGCTATGCATAAATAGCGTGTTACAGACGAATTTTTACTGTACGTTTGAAACGTGCTGTTTATTTCTAAGATATCCGTATCGTTCGTTTCGCTCATTCGATGGGCGTCGATTCATGGTTTATTGTGTTCGGCACGTTGCTTAGAACTGATGTACATGCGGTAAATTGAGTATGTTTTCTAAATAAAGGTTACAATGTCCTGGAAAATGTCGCTTTACTCGCTCAATCCGTGCAGTGCATTTAAGTATCAGTTAAACGATGGCGCTTGGTAACAATAAGGCGTTTGACAACGACGAGTTGACTCTTTAGTGAACGATCCATTGTTGCAATAAAGCGATAGTGTTGGCGCTTTATTGCCGAGCCGTCGTCGAACATAGTATTTGTACAACAACGATTTGCATTGTTAGTAACCGAGCCATTATTGTGCTAGTATAACGAGCCATTGTTGGTGGGAATGTTCTTTAGTCCAACTCCGTTTTTAAAACTCAATAACTGCAATAAATGCCTTACTTGTGTAGTATTTTAATCAATTGTAACTCTTTTTTTCGGGTCATTCTTCAGTTGCAATAAATGTATTATTTTGGATACCTTGATACGTAACCATTGATACGTAAACATTGCTAGCGGTAATAGATGTGCTTACATAAGTAAGAACCAAAGGCCTTGATTTTCTTCGTTTTCAAAGCCTGGAATTCTATTTTCTATTTTAAAAATTAATAGTTGTTAATTTAAAGTGTGAAGTAGTTTAATAATACTTTAGGAACATTTTGGGATACGTAAACATGGACAGCGATTATATTTTTACTACTTAAGTAAGAACCAAAGACCTTCGCTTTCTTACTTACAAAAGTAAGAAACCTACGCCTTCGTTTTCTAACTTACGTTAGTAAGAAACCCACGCCTAGCCTACTTCTTCATGTATTCCGAATTCGGCTCTGGCATCGTTTCATTGTTGGAAAAGGGGTGAGAGCCGAAAAGCGGGTAATAATGCACTGTGCGTTCTTGTTTCATTGTTGCGCTTCTGCATCGTTACATTGTTAAAAGATTGATTGTTTATTAAGAGCACTACGACCTATTACACCGCCTGGGTGACCGCCTGGGAATCTGGCTGTTGCAGATATAGGGCCTTAGGGCTTCGAGCAGATGACCAGGAGTGGTTAACGCTCGTTAAACCCTTTAACCCTTTACGACCTATTACGTCATCTGCTCAATCTAACCTACTCTACGAACTACTTAAATCCTAATCACAAATAAACCCCGGGTAGCACACCGTAGACCTACCACATACACAACTACTTGTACCAAGTGCCCAATATACAAGTGTTAAAAGAGGACTGAGAGGCGAAAACCGGGTACTGACATTGTTTATATGATGATAGTGTTGCTAAGTATCGAATTGCTTGCCCATTGTTACGATTTTACATTGAAGCATAGTTGCATTGTTGTTGTTTATTCTCTTCTGTGGCATGTTGGGTGGGTGACCGCCTGGGAATCTGGCTGTTGCAGACATAGGGCCTTAGGGCTTCGGGCAGATGACCAGGAGTGGTTAACGCTCGTTAAACCCTTTTTTTTTTTTCTGTGGCATGCAGTCTTCACGGTAAAATAAATCTAGACACACGCTAGTGTGTCGCGAGAAGTTAGGCAACAAATATCACACCAATTCAATTATCAAGGTTGTAAACCATTGTAGCGCGACGCCATAGCGTCAGTGTCTAATATCCTGAAGCATAGTTGGGCACATTTCAGGTGCTTGGGGAAAAATAATAATGCGGTACAAAAGCCTAAATTGTGGTAAAATGGAGAGCAGTGACCCACCTGACAAAAATTAACTCCTGAAGGAATGTCACCTAAGCAGCTTTCAATGCAAAAACTGACCCCCAATAAGGTTGCAAATGTGTAACTAGCTAGCTGCTAGCTAATTCTAGTTCGCTCATCCTCATGTTAATTTACATAGGGTGATAAACGGGAGAGAAAGCCAATTGGGCTCGATAAGTGTTAAATAAATACGGATGCAAACCTATTTACGTTGCCTTTTGGACTTAAATGTCAGAGAGCGGGGAATCGAACCCACGACCTTTGAAATCAAAGGCTGGAGTCCTAACCGCTCAGCCATACTGACATACAAATTAAAACAAAAACTGATAAAGAGGCGACTAGTTGAGAATGGTTCGGCTTCTCAAAGGAGTGATACGAAACTAAAATATTGGAAAAAAGGCCACTCAAGCTATAGTTGACGTGGCACTTTATTCCACATCTACAGCTAGATGAGTTGAGTCTAATACACAATTTCAAAAAAATAAGTGATATCATATCAAAAACCAAAATTGATAAAAGGGACCGCCAAGTTCCGAATGGTTCGGCCCTTTAAAGGAGTGATATCAACACATCAAAACATTCACCAAGTTAATCGCACCGAATAATACATTGAACGTTAAATGAAAACTTGAACATTGCTACCGAAAATAGCTATGTTATAATGTTTATTTAGCCTTCAAACTATTAGTCGGTGCGATTAACTTGCCGAATGCTTTGGTGTGTTGATATCACTCATTTGAAGGGCCAAACCATTCGGAACTTGGCAGTGTCTTTTCCCAGTTTTGGTTTTTGATATGATTACTAATAAATCCGTCATTTTTAAATATTTTTGAATCAGATTTATGGAGTCCTACAGCTTTTTGATGTTGGTTTCGTTCCCTTTTTTTTTATTTTTTGCTTTCGTTCTTTTTAAAAATGCTTTCGTACATTGTTGTACTCTACGCAATACAAATAAGAACGAAAGCAAAATAAGGGAGAACGAAAGCCAAAAAAAAAGAGGACGAAACCGATGTAAAAAAAGCTGTAAATGCTTACAACCCATGGTTTTTAGGGAGCTTTTATTTGCCTTGACAACATCTTACACGTTCATGAAGACGACAATTTTATCTTTGTACTAGCTATATCATTCGCTTCGCTCACTCCATCGGCGTCGATCCATGCTTCATGTAATTTCTTTGATTCCAAGAGCATCACAAAATCGATGTACTGATTATTTCGACGCAAATAATTGCAATTATTGCTCACAGTTCGTCCTTCACATTTGCTGTGTTGAGAGGAATGATTGAAGGCAGAGGATGATGTAATGCAAAATTCACTCAGCTTTAATGCAGCAATGACAGGAAATACTCCGTGGAGGAATCTACAGTTTTGTGATAACTGCTTCTTCCCCATTACGCCATAACATTTTTAAAAAGAAAGCAAAACCCCGTCAACAATACACTACCATGCATAACAATAGCATGCAATGTCAAACGTCCTCAACCTCAATACTAGGCATTTACCCCACTACAGTGACCTTATTAAGAGATCAACGTAATTAACCAAACAACAACATCCCTCAGCACGTCTGCATTTCATCTACATCATTCAAAACATACGATTTGTTTGATTGTTTGCGTGTTTGTTCTTCTACTCCTCCAGAAGTAAGCCCCTACGAAGGTAAGAGTATATGAAAGATGGCGATAGAAGCAAGAAACTCATTGAAAAGGTTTAGTTTACGGGGAAATTGCTCACTTTGCTCGCTCAATCCAGAGCATTTCCGTGTTTCAAAAACGGAATGCTTGACAACTTTTTAAACCTTACACGTCAGCTTTTTTTCCGTGCATCAGTCGCTTGAAGCAAACAATTTTAAATTTTATAATGATGTAGTATGGTGCAAAATATGTCGTCCTTTATAAGTTTGGTTTTGGCAAGCGAGTTTATTTCTACATTCGTACTTTGAAGTGCAATCTCCAAGTTCATAACACGTGTTAACAATGTGCTAGCCCCCACCAAAAAAATGAATTTTGATTTCCTACTGACTTTGAGATCCATATTATTACGATATGTCGTGTTTGTGTTACTTCATACTGATGCAAAAGATGACGTCATAGTTTTATCAGGCGAAGTTTAGTTTGGAATGTAAATAATGGTTACGGCATAATAAATATTGCATGAATAAACTATGACGTCATAAAAAAACGTCATGAGAGTAAAAAGACAACTTTGACGTTATTTTTGCAAGTTTTTTCGCGTATTTGAGGGTCACAATATCAAGTCAAGTCGATGAAACTTGGCGTAACGGAAGCGCAATTTAATTATCTTTCATTTGGTGCTACTCCCATCTTTGTAGGTGCCTTGGTTTAAGAGGAGTAGAGATACAAACACGCACACATCATACGTTTTTATTGTGTGCGCGGCGTATCTTGAGTCCTGCAAGTATTTTATGAGCGGCTACGTCTTCCTAGAGGGGGCGGCTTTAATCGACGGCCGCCATTGTTTTTTGTAACCATCTTGGATACCAACAAGGTACTCTGCTACCAAAAACATACAATCGATTATCTGTGTTCGTTCTGCAACGAACTCAAGATAGGCCGCGGACACTATAGCGATTTAGTTACTAAATCACTGCTCTTGCGAATTTTGAGGTAGTATCGAGTTTTTCTTTCCTGTGTTTAGGTGTCTTAACCATATTTAAGTAATTTTAAAAGCAACTATTCATATTTACCATGTCGTTCCAAATATCCTTTGATGTTTTATTCGACGCCTGGTACCACAGAAGACTGGATATGTATTCGATAGAATCGTTCATTTCTAGGAATCGGTGTTTCTTTAACATGTAAGCTTCTTCTTCAGTGGGTTTTTCGAGCGCTATGAAAATGTAAGTCCCAGCCAACGAGTATGACATGACCATGAAGAACAATCCAACGTGGGAGAACATGAGACGTAGAATAACCCGCCACCAGACGTTTTTGTTGATTTTACGGTTCTTACGGTTGTTGGCGTAGCGGAAGACGCTTTCGTGAGGCGGGTTAAGCTTGAGAATTTTCGGTGGACCTGGCTTTGGACTTGGGTCGTCGCAGGACACTGGCTTCCTCGCCGGTTCAGTATCGGAGGCTGAATGTAGGATTGGGTCTTTGTCATCCATTGTCGAAAAACAATAAAGAAGAGATGTGTAAAGCTTATGAACTCGAACCTATGGCGGTTTTCAGATTTGCAGTAGTTCTAACTAGAATTGACTGTGAACTAGTCCGACGGGTTTACAGATTTGTAGTACTATGAAACTAAAATTTACTGTGAGCTAATCCAACTGAAGCTGACACGTTTTCAGACAGTTAAAACGAGAATTGACTACGAGCTTGTCCAGCTGAAGCTGGCGACTGTTTTGCCAACTGTGGTAGTTTCACGACAGAATTGGTGGTACTTGCACCCGATGTGTTGGTGTCTTCAGAATTTGGTGGTAAATTGAAAAAAAAAGAGGAACTATAGACAAAGTTTAAGAATGTAATGTTCTGATCGTAGTAATTTTCTAATGTAGTGTTCCGTTGATATCTTCAGAATTTAGTAATAGTTAGCAATCTAAGACGGCGGCAAACTAGAGAATTTTGAGAATGTATAGAACCAACACTATTGCTTCATGCGAAATCGTAAATTGAGACTTCTACATTAAGCTAAAAAATTAATGTAAACGTCACTGATGTCTTTAGAATTTAGTAGCAATCGCTGATGTATGAAGCTTAAGAATTGGTAGCAATAACTGCCGAAACTGAGACAAGCTGGATGAAGCTGAAATTGAGTTGTAACCCCAACACCAATAGTTTCTTCCGAGGTTGGTAGTAATAAGATTTGTGAACGAAGACGAACTGAAGTTGAAGTATGTAGAATCAACAATGTTCGTTCCTTGTAGTTGGTACGAACTACACAATAGGAGACGGAGATAAACTCGGCAATGTAAAGAAAAACAGGACTGTAAACCCAGCACCAGCGTTTCTTCCGAGCTTGGTAATGGTTTCGTTCGGATATAGAGACGAATTAAATTAAACACTAAATTCTGACACTAATTATAAACAGCAGTAGTTTTTTTCAAACGTTGCTGGCAGTTACAACGACGAAGGAATAACAAATAATTAAATGGGCACGATTTTTAAATCATCCAAGTTTTCGATCCTTTAACACCGGACGCAACAAGAAATACAGTAGACGAAGCTGGCTCCCGCAGTTTCCGTGTTCGTTAGTATAAGTCCAACCAGTATGTAAAAAGGAAAACCACAGTGAGTACTGTACATGCAGCAACGAATGCAGAACTGATGGCACTCTATTTCCACTCGTTAGGGTACGGTGCAATTAAGCACGAGCAGCAATCTTCAAAACACCTTTCTTGGGTCTTGTCCGTGTTGTGCTGGTAAGTACGGATTTGCTTCATCTGATATCGAATATGCATCGAAGTAACCTATAAATTTCGTTGCTACAACACAAAAACAAAAGAGTGCTCTATGCGTGATTGGAGTTAATTATTTTTGTCCAAACATTTACGTCAGGCACGCGAATTAGGTACATGGTGTAGCACACAGCCGACCACGAATCTAAGATATCTGGAAATTCGAATATCACGTGACGTCGAAAGTTTCCTGTGCATATTGGTGATGGAGAGTTTCCGTTTCCAAATGTACGATGAACACGCAAATGTAAATGTTTACAATGTATACGTAGTCTACGCAGCATTTCAGCGGTTCTGTTTTTACTTGTCGATGTAAACCTGTTCGTGCTATACTTCTTCGATCAATACCTGTTGTTACTTGTTCGTTTTGGTAGGCCACTTGCGCTGGTTTTCGGAAAATGGATTGATCGCGCCTGGTAAAATTTCTCTTCGAGCAGACGAACCAACATGGCTACCTTATCGTTCGCTTCATCGCTTTCCCGTCGTAAAAAACCTCCGAATTCACAGGCTAGGGAGATGGTTTGGAATGTCTTCAAATACTTCAAAGGCTCACTACTCAACACGGATGCTGAAAAAACAAACACAAGAGGCCAGCATTGCCACTGGAATTTCTCAGAGCACTGTAGGCCTAAGACGTATCTTGTCAATAGCAAAAGCCATACCAACAGCCAAAGATACGGTTAGGCCAAGACTACCTATATTTAAAAGACTTAACGCTCGGTTTCACGTAGCATGCTAAATGCGTCGTCCAAGCGTTGCGCTGAACTGAAAGCACGAAGAACGAAAAACCCCAATCGTAGCATTGATTAGTAGCGGGATGCACAAAAACGTGATATTTTCTCATTATTGGATTTACCGGTGTTGCAGCGCTAAACGAACATTATTTTACGGTAATGGTGACTATTATTGAAGTCTTCGGACGATTTACTGCTACATCAAAGGATCGTTTAAACACATTTTTAATGAGAATTGAAAACGCTGTAGCGTATCATACAGTACAATACACACGTACCTTGGTTGCTCTTCTGCTTGAAATTCATCAAATTAAACCTCCGGAGGCTTTGTTTTGTGGTCGAGTGAACAAAGAGGTAGTACGTAGCATGAAGCCATTGTTGTTAAACTTTAATAATGTGAGGTGAATGCAGTGTTTTAAGTTTAAAATCCGCCTATCGCGTGTCACACGTACCTTTCACAGTTCAATCCGCATGTTAGAGCAGTTCATCTTTGGGGTGTAAGTAGCGCGACTGGTGGCAGAATCGGTGGCTAACTAGACGACGCGTCGAATTTCTAACGTTAAGCCTTTACATCCAGGTAGCCTTGGTTAGGCCTAACGCCTCAGACATATCAAAGCCACTTACAGTAAAGGCCGTATCAGTTAAGACCAAAAAAGGCGACTAAAATCAAACATTGACATAGAAGCAAGCGCAAATTTGCTAGGTGCTGCCATCTCTACACCAAGCGGCGAAATTTCAAACTAACCGATGAGGGTTCCAAATTCTGCCAACCGATGGCGCCACTTGGCAAACTTGTCGCGTCGGTATTTGTGTCGCCTTCTAGCGGAGCATTGTGGAAGGCAAAGTTGATACGGCCTTTACTCCAGGTGGCTTTGACATGATACACCACAGCCGCTCAATGCGTGTACAAGGTTCCAGACACCGCCAACGTTAGTGAATACGTGTTATTACAGGCGATTGTAAACGATCATAAAATACCGCTACTTCTAGTGGCCAACCAGATCCTAAAATAGTATAGTCACGAGAAAGAGGCATTACTGTGTTACTTCAAAAGATTCTCTTTGAATTAAGATAATTAGTCAGCCGGTAAGGTCAAAAGTTTGTTGTATTTTACATTTTGTGTTTTTTGATTGACGCCAATTTTTAGAATTAATTCATCTCTCAGCCCGCATGTTGAATATTTATTCTCCCACGACACAGAATGACGTAATACCAAGAATTTATAGGGTTGGGGGAGGAGAATTTGTAACCCCTATTAAGTCCCTAACCCCTGTAAGTCCCTATTGAAACGTCCTAGATTCTTCATTTCTATTAGTTCCACTAGAATTTTCAGAGGGCACCACGTGTTCCATCTGGTAATGTTTGCTCATTTTTCAGCCCAAATCTAAAGTAAAATAAATTACAACTAAGCTAAAGTAAATAATAATTAAATACAAGCTAGTTTCGTTTAGGTTAGTTTAATTTTAGGCTGAAACTGAGTAAAAATTCCCACATAAAACTCGTGGCGCCCTCTATAAACTGAGACGGAACTAATAAGAATGGATCTAAGGCGTTTCAGTATGGGTCACAGTCACAAATTCTCCTCCCCAACCCTATAAATTCTTGGTAAGACTAATAAAAAAAAATAAAATAAAGTAAAACAAAACTTTTGAGGAGGTGGGGGCGCGGGTATCTAACCCTTTTCCATTTACCGATCACCGAGATTCCCACTATTAAAGTGTCCGCGACCTATCTTGAGTTCTCCGCAGAACGAACACAGATAATCGATTGTACGTTTTCATCAGCAGAGTGCCTTGTTGATATCCAAGATGGTTACAAAAACAATGGTGGCCATCGATAAAGCCACCCCATCCAGGAAGACGTAGCCGCTCACAAAATACTTGCAGGACTCAAGATACACCGCGCACACAATAACTCTATTCTATTGATGTCCGCAATAGGAAGTTCGTAGTGGGATACAGAACTAATTTGTCTCCCGATTCTTATTCTTCGTTTATTCATTTGTGGTCTTTCAAACTAATTTGTCTGAATACGTAATAATGCTAACTGTGTTTTCCGCAAAGATGAACAGTACTGATGACGTCATGTATTTTTT
>JAHWFP010244341.1:5530-17700 GCA_023313725.1 Lithobius niger
GACTGTGATACCAGCCCCTAGTAAAAAGAGCGTAGCTTGGTACCTAACAATGACAAGCCCTTTTATTTACCCTTGATGCAAAGAAGACATTCCCACCTTTCGAATGAATGTAATTGGGGTATTTCCCCTAAATTAGAAACGGCAGAATACCAGTTGAAAGTTGACAATGAGCGAAAATTGAACGGTGACTCTGATACCAGCCCCTAAAAAAAGGGTGTATATCTTTTCAACAAGATAATCAGTTATTAGTATTTCCTGACCATGAAAACATAGTATTAGACGCCAAAATGATTATCCTGTCTGTTCTATAGGCGAAGATGTGGCCGAAATATGATTTTTCATCCATCTTGGCAGCCATCTTGATATTTAAATTTGCCCAAGGGTGACAAAGTGGCAGCAAGCATAATTTCATTAAGTATGTCTTGAAGAAACACAAAACACCGTAAAACATTGGGCGGACCTTACTTCCAGGTTTAGGTTAAAAATGCCATTTGGCAAACAGACTACACTTCTTAACAGTCGCGTGGATGGAGGAGAGCTGCAGGGAAGCGATTAGAAAAGGTCAAGGGCAGCGTTTTAGTTACTCGCACGCTAAACAAGTGTTACGAAAGCTGATAAGAAAAAAGCATCTGAAACGTTACTTTCAAATTGACCGAAGGATGATAATGATTAACCAGTATTCATGAAAATGTGACTTGGCAGTGAAATTGAATCTGACTTTGACAACTCGAATTTGCCAACTGTATTGTATGTCTTCTTGGACGGTTTGGGGAGGGGATGGTTCCCTCCCCATCCCCGTGGTTGCTATGGCCCCGATACAAATTAGTTATGTTAATCTGTTAAAACATGACAATGTACGTGGTCAGTTCGAAACCCTAAACCAATTCACATTTACGAACTGAAAATTATGTGTCCCTATTGGAGAATGGTTAAATTATCATCTCCTACCGATCTGACGACAACTTTTAACCAGAGTGACAAGTTGAACTGGTGTTGAAATGTACCCCTGAAATCACACTTCATACCAACACTCACGTCGTGCAGTGAAGCATCGCGTTCGAAAGAGGTGTTTAAACCTCAACTTAGACCATGGTGTGCCTGGGTCTAAATTTTAACCTTAGTGCCAGGACGAACATGCTCATTACCCCGATTGGAAATCATCGATTTTTTCAGCTTGGGACTAACTGCTCCGCATTAAGTTAGGCTGCAGCTTAGGGGCTCTACATTCCTTAGCCTCAACTTAGTCCGCATTGGAAATCGCCGGATATTCGTGATACCAAACTTACGCCCAAGATTAACTGTAGACCTCAACTGGATATCCCCACCGTTAATGGTTTCTGCCCAGTGCGCTACAATAATAATTGCTCTGCTGACGAGAATACTGCAGTCGCATCAAAATCGTGTTCAAAGGGCCCTGGTTGGTGTTAATACCGACATTTTAAGCTATACAAATTGAAAATTAGTTCATTGGTTCGATCTCTAGGTTAGAGCAAACGTTTCTAGCCCATTTAGCTTTCCGTGTCAAGAATATTGTAGTTACATAAAAATAGCCTGCTAAAGGCTGTAGGCCTTGTCCATATCTACGTTTTAAGCTATAGAACTTGAAAATCGGTTCGGTGGTTCGATCTCCAGGTCAGGGCAAAGAGTCCCAACAACAAGAAGAACAACAAGAAGAAGAACAACAACAACAAGAAATGGCTATGCTGTGGACGCCGCACGGTTTGATTGTTGTCATTAAAATTTGTAAGGCAGTTAAAGACTTACGACACGACCCGAAATACCGAATTTCGTTAGTCTATGTCAATTCTGCGAGACTACAGGAATTCAAAGTTTGACATTTAACATGGAAGTTCATTCTGAGGCTTACATAATAGGTGTACAAGGATACTAGAGCCAACTCGTACTCCTTTCTAGGATCAAGGACCGCGGTAGCCGTCCTTATGTAAGCCTCAGCATGAACTTCCATGTTAAACGTCAAACTTTGAACTCCTATAGTCTCGCCCAGAATTGACATAGACCAACGAAATTCGGTATTTGGGGTCGTGTCGTAACTATTTCACCCCATTACAAATTTTAATGACAACAATTCAACCGTTCGGCGTCCACAGCATGGCCATTTCTTGTTGTTGTTGTGCTTGTTACTGTTGTTGTCGTTGGTGTTGGGACTCTTTGCCCTCACCTGGAGAGCGAACCACTGAACCGATTTCCAAGTTCTATAGCTTAAAACGTAGGTCTGGACATGGCCTAAGGCCTTTTGCAGGCTATTTTAATGTAGCTACAATATTCTTGACACAGAAAGCCAAATGAGCTAGAACTTTTGCTCTCACCTAGAGATCGAACCAATGAATCGATTTTCAATTTGTATAGCTTAAAATGTAGGTATTAACACCGACCAGGGCCTTTTGAACCCGATTTTGATGTGACTGCAGTATACTCGTCGGCAGAGCAATTATTATTGCAGTGCACTGGGCAGAAATCATTAACGTTGCTGTTGGGACTCTTTGTCCTCACCTGGAGATCGAACCACAGAACCGATTTTCAAGTTCTATAGCTTAAAGCGTAGGTATGGACAAGGCCTAGGGCCTTTCGCAGGCTATTTTAACGTAACTACCATATTCTTGACACGGAAAGCCAAATGGGCTAAAACCTTTGCTCCCACCTAGAGATCGAACCACAGAACCGATTTTCAAGTTCTATAGCTTAAAACGTAGGTATGGACAAGGCCTAGGACCTTTCGCATGCTTTTTTAATGTAACTACATTATTAGTGACACGGAAAGCCAAATAGGTTAGAACTTTTGCTCTCACCTAGAGATCGAACCAATGAACCAATTTTCAATTTGTACAGCTCAAAATTTAGGTATTAACACTGATCAGGTCCTTTTGAACACGATTTTGATGTTACTGCAGTATTCGCATCGGCAGAACAATTATTATTGTAGAGCACTGGGCAGAAATCATTAAGTGGAGTAACAAATTTTTGCAGAAATTTTGCAGAAAACATAAATTTGGTACACAAGTCTTTCCTAACAGTAAAAATCGAATCAGCCATGGACCCAATGAAATACCCAAAGTGCCATCCGTGCCCCCCCCCCCCTCCCGCCCCAGAACCTCCTCGAGATGCCTCCCAGGGGTTTGGGCAACAAATTCTTATAGATCAAGCTATACAAGCACCGGTTCGGTGGTTCGATCTCCAGGTCAGGGCAAAGAGTCCCAACAACAAGAAGAACACGATTTTGATGTACTGCAGTATTCTCGTTGGCAGAGCAATTATTATTGTAGACCACTGGGCAGAAATTATTAAAGTTGTTGTTGGGACTCTTTGCAGTCTGAACATCGAACCACTAAACCGATTTTTAAGTTCTATATCTTAAAACGTAGGTATGGACAAGGCCTAGGACCTTTCGCAGGCTATTTTAATGTAACTACAATATTCTTGACACGGATAGCCAAATGGGCTAGTACATTTGCTCTCACTTAGACATCGAACCAATGAACCGATTTTCAATTTGTATAGCTTAAAATGTAGGTATTAACACCTACCAGGGCCTTTTGAACACGATTTTGATGTGACTGCAGTATTCTTCTTGTCCGCAAAGCAATTATTATTGCAGAGCACTGGGCAGAAATCATTAGCGGAGTAACATATTTTAGCAAATCGAGATAAAAATATAATATTTGGTAAACAAGCCTTTCCTAACAGTAAAAATCGTACCAGCCATGGGCTCCACATGAAATACCGCCAACTGCCTTCAGCACTCCCCACTATCCCCTCCCACTGGCTTGGCAGCAAATTCTTACAGATCAGCCAAAAACCAGAAATTTGTTGCACAAGTCATTGTTAGCATCATACATCGAATCAGCCGTGGAACCCTCAAGAAATACCCCCAAAGGGGCCCCAGGCCCTCCCCGTGTCCCCCTCCACACATTTTTACAAACCGATCTAAAATCTTGATATTTGGTGCACAAGTCATTCTTAGCAGCATAAATCGAATCAGCCATGGAACCCTCAAGAAGTATCCCCAAAGGGGCCCCAGCGCATCCCTGTGCCCCCTCACTGAGCGTTCACCCAAACATTTTTATAAATCCTACTAAAAGCTTGATATTTGGTGCACAAGTCCTTCTTAGCAGTACACATCAAACCAGCCAAGGAACCGCCCCCATAAAATATCTCTAAGGCTCTCCCCCCCCCCCCCCCACCGAGGCTCTACCCCCCCTTCCCTGCGGCTTTACCAATAAATTATTGCAGATCGAGCTAAAAACATGAAATTTGGTACACAAGTCAGTCATAGTAGCACAAATTGAACTAGCTATGAACTCCATCGAGATAATCTACAAGGCACCACCACGGTTCTCTCCCCGTGCCCCCTCCTTGAGGCCTGACCAACAAATTCTAGCAAATAGTGCTAAGAATGAAATTTGGTACACAAGTCATTGTTACCAGTAGATATCAAACTATCTATGGAACTTCCGTGAAATCCTCCAAGACCCATCAGTGCTTCCCCCTATTCCCACTCCATGAGGTTTATATCCGAAATATTCTTGTTGATCGTACTGAAAGAATGTATTTTGGTACCAATCTTTCCTAGCAGTAGCTGTTGAACCAGCCATGGATCCTCATGAAATACCAGCAAAGCCTCCCCAGCATCCTCCCCCCCCCCTCCTGTGCATCCCGTGAAGCATCAATGACCAACAAATTCTTGCTGAACGTACTAAAAACATGCATCGTAATAGTACAAAAAAATCGAACTGCATACGGAATCCCATGAGATAAACCCACAACAAGTGCTTCCCTGTGTCCTCTCCATGAGATTGATGATCAAGAAATTTTAGTTTGATTTGTACTGCTAAGAATGACTTGTGTACCAATTCACGTTTTGCGCGATCTGCAAGAATTTGTTGGTCAATAACTTCATTCAGGTGAGTGTAGTAGGTAGACAAAAAGGGACCTTAGGGGGGTAGCTTGAGAGATTCCATAGGTAGCTCAATGCTAGAAATTGGCTTGTGTATCAAATTACACGGGTTTTAGCTCAATGTTCATGATAATCCCAAATTCTGGATCGTCACAGCTGTAGGCTACTACAAGCTGAAAATCGAACCAATGAACCGACGCTCAATTTTTACAGCTTAAAACATAGGTATGAATAAGGCCTTTTGAACACTATTTTAAAGTGACTAAAATTGTTGTTGTTCTTCTTGTTGGAGAAATTTTGCTCTCACCTAAAGATCGAACCAAAGAACCGATTTTAAATTTTTATGTAAGCCTCAGCATGAACTTCCATGTTAAACGTCAAACTTTGAGCTTCTACAGTTTCGGCCAATATTGACATAGACCGACGAAATTCGGTATTTGGGGTCGTGTCGCAACTGCATTACAAAAAAGGGTTTAACGAGCGTTAACCACTCCTGGTCATCTGCCCGAAGCCCTAAGGCCCTATGTCTGCAACAGCCAGATTCCCAGGCGGTCACCCACCCAAGTACATTACAAATGCAACTGCATTACAAATTTTAATGACAACAATCAAACCGTTCGGCGTCCACAGTATGGTCATTTGTTGTTGTTGTTCTTGTTGGTATTGTTGTTGTTGGGACTCTTTGCCCACACCTGGAGACCGAACCACTGAACCGATTTTCAAGTTCTATAGCTTAAAACGTAGGTATGGACAAGGCCTAGAGCCTTTCGCAGGCTATTTTAATGTAACTACAATATTCTTGACACGGAACGCCAAATGGGCTAAAACTTTTGCTCTCGCCTAGAGACCGAACCAATGAACCGATTTTCAATTTGTATAGCTTAAAATGTAGGTATTAACACCGACCAGGGCCTTTTGAACCCGATTTTGATGTGACTGCAGTATTCTAGTCGGCAGAGCAATTATTATTGCAGAGCACTGGGCAGAAATCATTAATATACTCTTTGCCCTCACCTGGAGACCGAACCACTGAACCGATTTTCAAGTTCTAACTTAAAACGTAGGTACGGACAAGGCCTAGGATCTTTCGCATGCCATTGAATGTAGCTACAATATTCATGACACGGAAAGGCAAATGGGCTAGAAATTTTGCCCTTACCTAGCGATCGAACCAATGAACCGATTTTCAATTTGTATAGCTAAAAATATAGGTAATATTTTTGGGGTAATATTTATGCATTTATTTCTGGGGTAATATTTTTGTAATATAATATAACACCAACCAGGGCCTTTTGAACACCATTTTGATGCGACTGCAGTATTCTCGTCAGCAGAGCAATTATTATTGTAGAGCACTGGGCAGAAATAATTAAGTGGAGCAACAAATTTTAACAGAAATTTTGCAGAAAACATAAGTTTGGTGCACAAGTCTTTCTTAACAGTAAAAATCGAAGCAGCCATTGACCCTATGAAATACCCCAAAGTGCCTTCAGTGCCCCCCCCCCTCCCCTCTCGCCCCAGAGCCCCCCCCCCCCCTCCCATGATGCCTCCCAGGGGTTTGGGCAACAAATTCTTATAGATCAAGCTAAAAACATGAAATTGGGTGCAAAAGTCATTCTTAGCAGCATAAAACGAATCAGCCATGGGAAACACTCTCTTATAACAGTTATTTTAAGGTGATTGTAGTGTTCTTTACACAAGGAAACAAGAAAAAAAATTCAGGGATATTAGTATTAAAAAAACGCTTAGGCGTATAAAATACGGATGTAAGCCTTAAAAAACTTAAAGCCCTAAAGGAACAGATATTAGAAAAAGACATGTAAGCCATCAGCGTCACTCTAATACGTGTAAAAGAAGCTCCAGCTTGTTTTTTTGGGTCGCTGGAAATTCTTTTACACGTATTAGTGCGACGCTGATGGCTTACATGTCTTTTTCTAATATCTGTTCCTTTAGGACTTTAAGTTTTTTAAGGCTTACATCCGTATTTTATACGCTTAAGCGTTTTTTAATACTTACGGTGGGGTTTCCAGTTGAGGTCTACAGTTTATCTTGGGCGTAAGTTTGGTATCACGAATATCCGGCGATTTCCAATGTGAACTAAGTTGAGGCCTAAGAAATGTAGAGCCCCTAAGCTGCAGCCTAACTTGATACGGAGCAGTTAGTCCCAAGCTGAAAAAATCGGTGATTTCCAATCATGTTTAGCGATAATCCTCGGTTAATGAGCATGTTAGGCCTGGGACTAAGGATAAAATTTAGACCCAGGCACACCATGGTCTAAGTTGAGGTTTAAGCACCTCTTTCGAAAGCGATGCTTCACTGCACGACCTGAGAGTTAGTATGATGGGTGATTTCAGGGGTACATTTCCCCACCAGCTCAACGCAAGTGTCACTCTGGTTAAAAGTTATCACCAGGTCAGTATTAGGAGATGATAATTTTCCCTTTCTCCAATAGGGACATAACATTTTAAGTTCGTAAATGTGAATTGGTTTAGGTTTTCGAAGAGACCACATATACTGACATGTTTTAACAGATTAACATAACTAATTTGTACTGGGGGCCATAGCAGCCTCCCCCTTCCCCCAACCGTCCAAGAAGACGTACAATACAGTTGGCAAATTCGAGCTGTCGAGTTGCCAAGCTCGGATTAAATATCATTGCCAAGACCCGTTTCCATGAATACTGGTAATCATTGTCATCCTTCGGTCAGTTTGAAAGTAACGTTTTTCAGATGCTATTTTTACTTAGCTTTCGTAACGTCTAGCGTGCGAGTAACTGAAACGCTGCCGTTGACCGTTTCTAATTGCTTCCCTGCAGCTCTCCTCCATCCACCCGACTGGTAACTAGTGTAGTCTGGTTGTCAAATGGCATTTTTAACCTAAACCTGGAAGTATGGTTCGCCCAATGTTTTATGGTGTTTTATGTTGTTTCTTCAAGACATACTTAATGAAATTCTGCAGGGTTCCACTTTGTCAACCTTGGGCAAATTTAAAGATGGCGGCCAAGATGGCTGAAAAATCATATATCGGCCATATCTTTGCATATAGAACAGACAGAATAATCATTTTGGCGTCTAACTGCTACCAGACTAGTATGCGAACTTCAGAGCTAGACTGTGCCTAGCGGGGAAACGAGCCGTTTTGTTTTCTGTTAGCCCATCACCACCATGGCTTAAAATTTCATAGATAATGTAGAAACTAAAAATAAAATATGCTTTAAACTGCGTCTTAGCCGAGTTTAAAGTCTTGATAAGAATTAACTTCGCGAAAATCATACACAGTTGGCAAAACTAAAAATTGAGTTGGCTATTTTACTTCATGTAGCTTTTCTCTGTTAGGGCGCGTTTACGCAAGGACAATTTTCTCGCTCACTAGCTTTTACTTGGTCAATACTAAATCTGCTGGCTGCTTCTCGCCTTTGTCGGAGAATGCGGCTTTCAAGTTGTCTATACGTAGTAACCATGGCAACAACGCGGACGCAGATTTTCTCCTCGTGCTTCGCGACACGACGTACGATGCTTGCAACATGACAGCCTCGATTTATGACGACAAGAAAACAATTTTTACTGCAGTACACGACGACGGACAGATTCCTGAATACCGGCATTCGAAGGTTTGTCTTCGAATCGGTAACTCCGAAATGGACGCCATGTTGGATTTTGAATTCTCGCTGCGAGTAGCTGTTTATTCTACCGTCGTTTGATCACTGCTAGAAGCTGTTTTTTTCAGCGACAATAGCAAATTTTGGAAATAGCGTGAAATGGCAACAATGTTGTAGCAATGTTTAAAATGACTGTTGCGCTTTGTTCTTTGTCCGTGTTGTTATTTATAATACATTTAATTTGTTGTCTACTACCGCAATCATTTAATAGAAACGGGAAATTAATCGTAAATAAATAACGGTTGCCTAGCAAATAGCTTTCGGCGAGCGAGAAGGTCTCGTTGAGTAAACGAGCCCTTAGACAGTGCCCAGAAAAGGCGATTCAGTAAGGAGTAACTCCTAACTGGTATTTCGGGGAGGGGAAGAAAAGTTACTGATATATTAATATTCCAAAACACAACATCACAGCCAGAATTTAAAAACTTTCTTAAATAAGGCAGAAACGTTAACAAAACTACATAAAACCAAATTTAGTAACGATTTCTGCCAAGTTTTCGCCGTCTGATGTCGTGAAATCTCACAAATTTAATTTACTAGTTCGTCTGCTAGCCCATTCTGCCATTGTTTTAGTTAAAACAGAACGTGAACTAAATCCGTACTTCATGAAAATAGAGTATAGCTGGCAAAATTAAAAATTGAATTGGAAAATTGAGTTGGCGGTTTGACTTGATGCAGTCCTTTTTCTGTTAACCTATCGCTACTAAGATTTGAAGATCCTTTTGCATTAATGTAGAAACAATTCCATTTTTTATACAACAACCTTGTTAGGACTTCCAAAAAAAATTCGAAGGTATACAATTTGACAATAAGAGTCCATAAGATCTCAAATTAAAGGACAAAAGCGATCCAAGTGTACTACATAAGGGTAAAAATTGGGAATCAAGGGAGAAAAAAATGAAAATGGAGCATGTCGATTTCATATTATATTTAAAAGCTTTTCTCAAATAATACCTCAAATTGTTTTGGACAAAGCTGACTGAAAGGTTTCGCCGTTTTTTTCATCTTTCTTCATTTTTGAAAAACTGGCGCATGTTGTTGCTTTAAAATGTGCAAGTTTTTTGCAGTAATACCCCCTAGGTCGTTTGGGATAAAACTGAGCAAGAGATTTCACTATTTTTCAGCTATTGACAGTCCATTTGAAAAAAAATGTCTTCCCTATACTGCCATGCTTGCACACAGCAGTTCATTGACATTAGTTACATAGCCTAGAAGTCCAAAATGTATCCTTAACCAACCCCAATCGTCAATGGCTAGCTACGGGTTTGTTTATGTAATTTTAAACTGAAATCTGATAAGTTTGGAAAGAAAATATTTTTAAAAAATAATTCATTCACAATTAAGTTTTTACGACACCTGCTATCCTGAAAACCGAATAAGAAAAATCACCGAAATTTGCTTGAAAACAATTTGATACACGAATCTCGACGTATCTTGGAGAAGCCAAACGCGTTGATACTGTTTACAGGTGATATGATGTCACAGGAAGGGTATTAACCAATCAGAGTACTGTACCAGCTAGACCTGAACATGGAAATCGTCAAGATTACCCAGTACTACTTTAGGCCAAAGGTCGGGGTCTAGCTAGTACTGTACTAGTAAGTCCCCAACTTAGACTAGCATTGAAATCACCAGTAACGTTAGTCCGAAGCTTAGTCCTCAGGTCGAGGTCTAGCTAGGCTGGGGCTTACATTACGGCCGGTCGTGTTTAGAGCTTAACTGGAAATCCCCACCGTACGAGGTATAGGCGGTTTTAAGTTGCAGCTTAGCTTCGCACCCACTCCAGTTAGAATGATCGAACTGGAATCCATATTTATCTTTTTTGTATATTCTGGGAAAAAAATGTTAACTGTCTGAAAATCAATAAACTGTATCTCAAATTTAACGATAGTGTATTATGTGCACTACTTAGCACGTATCCCTTAGGAGATTATAAAGTTAGTAAAAAACACGCGACACATAGTGCAATCTCAAGGAACCCTTATCGGTGGAGCCTCCGAGTTTTAGCAAAAATATAAAGCCACTGAAAAATGTGCATAATCAGGCTAAACTCGAGTAAACCTGGACCGTAAATACAAGAAATGCTTTTGAGTTTTAGAGAAAACATGAAGCTAGTGAAAAATGCAAATACTTAGCAAAACACTCGCTAAAGTCGAGTAAGCCTGATTCTGTATTTCAAGACCAAGCCCAACGCCACAGTACAAATACGGAAAAAGCAGAAACTTCACTAAGTTATAATAATAATAATACGTACTCTAAGATCGCTGACAGCCAGCCAAAATTACAAACAGAAGACAATCACATATAATAATAGAGATTGGCCAAGAGAAGATGAGGGGACTAGGTGTTGTGACACGAATGCCTTACCACCAAGGTTAGACCTGCCAGGGACTCTAAGGCCTCTGACGGCATCGCCAAACATGCTGGACACGGGAGGTGTAAGATCGGTCAAAGTAAAAAAAAAATTAAACGGCAGATGAACAAATGAGACGGTTGAAAAGCATCGTTATGTAAAACAAAGTATGGTTATGATAAGTACTAAAAACAAAAGAATCCCCAAAATGGGAATTGTCACCACCTAAAAATGAATAGTAAAAAAAGTAAAATACTTTGTTGCCATAGCAAGATATCAGGCAAGGACGGTATCCCGTCAAAACAAAGCGAAAATAACAGCACACAGCAAAACAGTGCGTGACAAAATAGCGCGAGAAAAAACAGCACAAAAAGTTGTTTTAAAACGATAATACTTCGAAATTATCATCTGCTGTGGCCAATTTCTGTCTTATTTATTTGTTAATTACAAACTATAAATAAAAATAAAAAACACTGTATTTAAACTTTAGGATCAGCATGGCACTCCCGCCTCCATCACACACATACAACTAAGCAAAACCAACATACTAGTAAAAATAAAATCAGACCTTTAAATGAAGCTGTGGGTAATTTCTATCTTATTTTTTAGGCCTAAAAATAGATAAGAATAAAAAGAATGCATGTAGACTTCAGGATTAGCATGGTACCCCCCCCCACGACGGCTGTTATCTTGGGAAATGGATCTGGGGCTGGTTGGGGGGGGGGGGGGTACATACTGATCCTGAAGTATAAATAAATTGTTTTTATTTTTATCTACAGTTTGTATTTAAATGTAATTTTTTAGGCCTAAATTAATAAGGCAGAAATTGCCCACTTCAGTTAAAGGTTTGACCAGCATGTTGGTTTTGCTCAGGTCTATGTGTGGTGTGGGGGGGGGTCCACGCTGATCCTAAAATTGAAATACATTGGTTTTATTCTTATCTACAGTTTGTAATAAATAAATAAATAAGACAGACATTGGCCACAGCAGATGGTAATTTCGAAGTATCATCATTTTACAACAACGTTTTGGGCTATTTTGTTCGTGCGTTATTTTGTTGTGCGCTGTTTTGTCGTGCGATCTTTTGTCGTCACACAGGTTTGTCGTGCGCATTTTTCGTGTGCTCTTTTGTCGTCGCGCTGTTTTGTCATGCACTGTTTTGTCACGCACTGTTTTGTAGTGCACTGTTTTGTCGTGCACTGTTGTAAAGAAGCTAGTCTTCACCAACAGATTTGAGAGGAGACCTCTGC
>JAHWFP010244345.1:0-18626 GCA_023313725.1 Lithobius niger
AATTTTATCAGCAAACTAATTTGGCTCTACATTGACTGCATGTTTTGCTTTGAATGTATAATCTGTATTGGTGGGAAAAATTCAGCCAATAAGAGTTTTAAACTGATAAAATTGTTAATTAGTACTAATGTGAGGCCTATATAGGAAGAATGTTGCATTTATTACATGTGTATCTTGTGTTGCTTCCCCGTTTGTGACTGCATCACCCCAGTTATCCAAAGTAGTATCACCTCCCACGTGACTGGAAGAGACGTCATCCCTCCACACAAGATCAAGTGACCCCCCCCCCCACATGACGAAAAATTACGTCTTTCCCCACTCAAAGGTCAATAACAAGGTCAACATCATTTGGTTCAAGGCCAAGATCACTACATTAGCCCTACATTTTATTACTGGAGGTGACATCATCACCCACACGACTGGAAATGAGGTCATTATCCCCAAGTCACTTGATCAAAGTGACATCATTACTCCCTTACCACCTCGTGGAATTGAAATGAGGTTATTATCCCCATGCCACTTGATCGAAGTTACGTCATTACTCCCATACCACCTCGCGGAACTGAAGTAATGTCATTATCCCCATGTCACTTGATCGAAGTGACATCATTACTCCCGTACCACCTCGCGGAATTGAAATCGCTCCTCCTCTACCAAATTACATGTAAATTCTGAGAAGAGGAGAGTTTTTAAAAAGGTGGACCATCTCCCTCTGAAACCCCCACAAAATGTCACCCAATATGTAAATTCAACCAAATTGAATGTATATTCCATGAGAGTGTTTGGTGAACTCATGGTCAACCCTTCTTTCTTCTCCACAGGTCATGCTACCAGAAGTGACATCATTATCCCTACTTTTTTGCCGAGTGCCCTCCCCCCGAAGTCAAACCGTGTAAATTCTACCAAACTTCCTAAAAATTATACGACATGGCATTGGCCATCCTTTTCTAAATCAAAATTGTGTTGCCATTATTTAAATTTAATCTTGCCCAAAGTCCTTCTCCAAATCGCTGCCATACCATGTTTATCCAGGATGTGGCTAAACGTGCATTCATATACAGTCCTTCTTAACATCACCGTCATTCTATCTGCATTAATATACTAGTCTTGTCATTCAGTCTTTTACAAATCCTTTCCATGCCACCATTATCAATACTGCTACTTTTAATCATCATCGTTCCTTCTCTAAATTCCCATCAAACTACCTTCACTGATATGTCCATTCGTCCTCATTTCTTCAAAACACTGCTGTACCATATTTATCAGTATGCCACGAAGTCATCTGCACTTCGATCACCTTCCACAATTAACCTGTGCGGGGGAAGTTAAATTTTCTTACTCAATACTGACACTGAGCTTTTACGCATCCTGGTTGATACTTCCAGGAGTGCCGACAGTACGACTCTAGTATTTTGCAAAACTGTACTTCTTTTTAATTCCAATTTTCATATTTTACATCCCTCAATTCTTATTTGCACTTTCCAGCCATGTGGAAAAATGGAAATATCACCCTATTCATAAGAATGGTACTCATCATGAAGTCATATATTACCACCCTATAAGCATTCCTTCTACTCTTTCCAAATTCTTGAATATTTAAAGCACGCTGATCTTCTGCCCAGCTACAAACTCACCATTTTAACCATTTCTCAGTACGGTTTTCTCCCTGGGTGCTCTTGTTTCATACTTAAAGACCAACTTCATTTCAAAAAAGCCTTTGACTCTGTACCCCATACTAAATTACTTGAGAAGGTTCCCTTCTAAATATTGAGAGACCTCTGGTTTCTTTGATTCTTTCATTTCTGTGCTCTCATTATCAATGTATTTCCGTCTACACAACATTGAGTGACTGGCAATGTTGCACTTCCACAGTTCCGCTAAGTACTACTCTTGGTCCACTTCTTTTTAACATCTACCTGTTTGACTTTCCAAAGATCAATTTTTCATAATATTATAGCTATGCTGATGATTTAAAACTGAACTCACTTTTTTCTCACAACACGATTTAGAACGCATCCGTGGAAGGGCCACTGTTAACCAAGTAGAACTAAAACCTTAAGAATATGTTATAACCCATTTCTCCAAACATATTAACCATTGTTATACTTACTTCAGTGGTAATAAGGCTATCTTTGTCAATTCAAATCACACTGACGTGATATTCTTATTAACAATAACCTCAAGTTTCATCTTCATTTTGACTTTGTGAATTCAAAATCCTAAAGAAAGCATTTTTCATTTTCAGATTTCAGATCTCACTCCACGTTTATTGTCAAACCTTTACAAAATCTTACTGCGAACAGTACTTAAACACAGTTCGCAAATCAGTAGCCGTTCGTTTTTCATCTGAAAACGTTTCAGTACCAATTTACTGAATGGTGTCATTCACTTAGGCTTCTTCCCCATCAGGACAGGTTACAGCGCCTGACTATTTCTTTGTTGAGTTGTAGATTCTAATGTTGTTATTCACTTGCATCTGCACGGTTCAAACTTTTGCTGTAGGATTAAAAAAAGACACGAAGTTCAACTACGACATGATCACATCATCAATAACCCGTAGGACATATAACAATCAGCTGTGTCTGCAGCTCCAAAAGTAATCATGCAGAGAAAATTGACGTACTACCTATATGGCCTTATTCTAGTTTTTTTGTGTGACCGTCATCATGCTTTAGTCGTTTCCTTAATGGACTATACATCCGGCATTCGCTTCGCATTGGTCGTTTCCTGCATGGAAGTGTTTAGCTACATCGTTGTGTTCTTGGTAATTTCCTGTCATTTCTTGTCCGGTAGCATAGCCAGTTAGGTAAGCAATTTATTTCTTTTTCTGATGTAAATTCAAAAAAAGCCAAGCCATGCCAAACAAGTCAGTTGTTTTAGGCATTGAAAACGTGTGAGGAATTCTAGTTTAATTTGATTCTACACAAAGTTTTTTAAACATGTAATGTATTGCTTCTTCTGAAGATGCTTCACTAACAAGAGGTAATAATAATAATAATCATTTGTTGCCAGGATAATAATCCTTTGTGGCAAGGATCACGGGGATTGCTGACTGCCAGCCTTAATAGGGCGGCATTTAAAATGTGTGTAAATAAAAACTATAAAAAAACCTTGAAAGGGGGAAAATAAAAACTAATACAAGATAAAATTTCAAAAGCTTGCATATAGGTAAAAATTATTTTTTTTAAATTGCATGACCAATGAAAAGGTGGGATCAAATTAGGAAAGGTGGGTTAGGATCTCAACTGCCTTACCACCAAGGTTAGACCTGCCAGGGACACAAAAACCCCCGATGGTATTGCCAGTCGAATGGAAAAGAAGGAGAAGGGTGGATGGCAACTTGTCAAAAAACAAAATAAAGAATAAAATACTTAAAAATGTAAAGAGTTTAAAAAAGTCTTAACGTAAGTAGATTGTCACGTTAAAAAAATTAAATAAATATTTCGTTGCGAAGCAAGGACAAGGATCAATGATCACTAATAGTCCGCCTAAAGAAAAAGAAAATATCAGAACAGAAATCAAACAGAACTGATTGAATCTAATCATTTGTGTGCTGAAGATAACATCCTGAAAATTCAAACATAATTATTAGGTGCTAGCTGTACCACCGACGTAACATATGGTGGTTCCTAGGTGGTTCTAGGTGGTTCTGGTGGTCTAGGTGGTTCCTGCATGCTCATTGCGCAAATGAACTTCTTTACTAGGCAGCATGAACTCCAAACTGCCCCTCCCCTCTGGCTTTAAGACGTTTAGATTAAAAAATCGTTCGAGGCTTAACTTGAACTTCCTAATCCTGTCTTTCCCAAGAAAGGCTGCTTGATTCCCTAGTGCAACAATGGCACTCAGGGTCTTAAGTTGGTGATCTCACGTATCGTTTAATTAGATGACGCCTACCAGTTTAACAACATATTAATGCTTCCTATTATCTTTAAGATAATCAGCACTATAATTATTTACCTCTTTGTGTTAACACTGATAGGAGTGAAAATGTTTTTGGTTTTTGTGATGCAGAATTGATAAATTCAAACAATGCCTAACTCTAAATAAGAGTCCATTCACAATAACACATCTGTACATTGTTGCCATTTTGCATTCAGAACTTCAGCATTACATTTAGATTGCAATAGAGACAATATTTAACAAATCAGATTACAGCAACTTCTGTGCATATGTAGTCCATGCATTAAAAAAATAACAATACGACATTTGATTGGATTTTTATTCGAATAGGACATGACCGACCACTACAGTCATACACTAGGTCCTACCTTAAATCTAACTTACTCTACCACAAAACACTTAACACCTCAACACCTCACCCATACTACATTCAAGCCTAACATTTAACTGCAAGCCAAATATTCATCAATACGATAGTCTTAAACAATAATCAAAAGATTCAAAGGTTCACAATGTTGCCGCTGGTGGAAAACTTGGCACTTCCGTGAGCGAAAATGTTGAGGGGCACACGTCTATCACGCACCGCAACAGCCATCTCTATTACATGATCTAAAAGTAATAACCATCACAATTGGTTTTTTTTAATGTGTTAGGTTTTATTCCTAGTTTTAGGTTTTCGGCCTATTTTTTAGCATTTAGGCCTAATTTTTACATAGCAATTTTATTTCGCAAGAATCAGCTAACATCAGTTGAGTTCGAGAGATATGCCTATTCCTTCATACAACACGGTTTCGGTTTCGAACTTCACGTTATCGTAG
Organism: Lithobius niger; assembly: GCA_023313725.1. Taxonomy (NCBI): domain Eukaryota; kingdom Metazoa; phylum Arthropoda; class Chilopoda; order Lithobiomorpha; family Lithobiidae; genus Lithobius; species Lithobius niger. The sequence continues at coordinate 4,719 of JAHWFP010244345.1, forward strand.
CAGCAAGGAGTCGTTAAACTATTAGATGCAGGCATATTATTGTTTCACGCTATGGTAAAAACACGTCGTCTGCTCTTTACTTTCGTTTTATATATAATGCTTCGCCTTGATACAACGATTTCCAGTTTCATATTCAGGATTCCCATCGCAAGTGTAAACTCCACTTTCGTCGCTATGCTGAACTGAATTTCCCCAAGCATTTTTTTTTCAAATGAAACTAATGTGTATTGTTCATGGAATCGTTTTGTTTTTTATGGCTGAGTTTCTTCCTGTAGTGGTTAAATGCAAATCAAATGCTATTATTTCATTGAAATACGTCGTAAAAGGTTGTTAGCTAGAAAGAAGCAACCAAAATTAAATTTGCCGCTTTTTTTAAAGTTCACTTGACTACCACCAGCATGGTGTATGCTTCTTCGAAATTCGTTAACTATTCAGGATTCCAAATTTACAATGGTGAATGTTAGAAAGAAATTCGAAAATTTTTAATTTCTTCCATAATAATTGTTCGATTTACAGCCAGTTTTGGCTCAGCAATACTTTGGGGGGCATCAAGCAATGTAGCGAATTTAGTTCCAATCCTACCTTTCGTTGGACTCTAACCAGACTACAAAGGTGCAACCAGCCTTCAACCTACCAACGAACTAACATTTTGAAATTTGGTATCTATTATAGGCTAGACTTCATTCGCTACACTCACTCGCTCCGCCAAAAATGTAATATAAAATGGATAAAGAAAAATAGCTACTTTGTAAACCTTTAGTTTCATTAGCTCAAACATACATTATACAATTTATAAATATGAACAAGTCTATGTCACAGTGAATATCAGTCACTGAAAACTAAATGCACAAATTTTAAAGACACGTAATCAGCTAAAATAACAGGGCATGCATAAGTTGCAATACTTAAGTGAAAAATTAATGAAAAATATGGTGTAAACATCATCAACGTTCCACATTATTTGTGTTGCAAAGACCTCCTCTAAAATCTAAAACATTTGAACACCCTCTAACATCTAAACAAAACAAACTTCATCACTAGAGGAATTTTTTTGCTATTGCTGTGTTATTTCTTTAATCCTACAGCTCTGGTGCAGGACAGCAAACACGATTTCAAGTATTGTTTTCTTAACAAAACATCGTGTTTACTTTGGCCAGTTAACATATTCAAATTTGTATTTTGATGGTTCGATGATAGAATATGAACAACCACATTATAATTTATAAGGGGAATGATTTATTCCACTATTCACTTAATGTCCATGTCAAAGTGGACGCGTTTTTTGTAAGTCCCATATGATAGGTGGGTTGGTCGCGGGATTCCAACCGGCATTCACTTGGTTTGGAGACGAGGACGTCGACCACTGGCCTGTTGCTGCTCGTGTTGTTCGGGGCCCCCAAGGGACTGCTCACGAAGCTCGCGTTGCACATTGGGACTTAGTTTTTTGCCGTTCAGCAGCCGTTCACTATACAGGCCGTTGGGCAGTAAAGGGTTATCTGAAGAGATTTATAACTGGGATCTTCATTGGCATATTTGTTGACTGGTATTTCCAATTCCACTTAGACAACAACAAGTTGAACACTAATTTAAAGTGTTTACTTGTGGTACAGTAGGTACAATTTCAATCCTTTTAAATTAATATTGTGTGTTGTTCTTGTAACGGTCCGTATTGCTAGCAGGTCGAAATTGTAGCAGGATGATCGCATAGGTAATGATAGTACTTAGGATCTAGAAAAAAATGAATAGACCGATTATATAGATTATGGGAAAAATATAATAAATATTGAATGCTTATATTACCATCGTAACCATTTTCCTGTTTATGGTAAATAATCCAAGGAAGGAAATAATTTCGGATGGAAAATGGGTTAACGTGTTGAACAATACTGTTATCTGTAAATAATGAAGTTTAGTAGTAATCTAGGAAACCTAATAATTTTTCGGAACTGAAGATACTACATAATAAATAATGATAATATAGAGATAACCTAAGTACCTGAAATTCCTCTTTATTTGTCATATGAAGTTTGACATCATGTAAACATTGAATACCTGATCGACCCTGAAAAGCATGAGGTAATATATCTATTAAGTATTTATTTGTGCAGTTAAAAATGATTTATTTTAAAATGGTGACCAGTCTCCCTTAACACACCTTGATTATTGCGTGAAACTATTTTGCTTAAAAAAATAATGCTGCACTCCAGGTGTTAAATACATTTTAGACATGGTAAAAATCCTTTTAAATACAGTTTAAATATGGTAAAACTCAATTTTACAAAATTGTTAGTAACGCCTAAACACCGTTTATTTGTGCCCATGATTTTACAAATGTGTAATGTGAACTTACAAAAAAAAACAACTAACTTTAGGAATAATTTTAATGTTACTATGAACATTCAGCAAAATTGTTACGTTTAACTAATTACGCAATGTAACTCAAATATTTATGAACTCCAGTCATTATAGCATTAAAACTTAAATCAGGAGCTCATAATTACTTAGTGATGTGTAGGACATGAGAGTCTCGTACACATGAGAGACCTCTCCCTTCGTGTTCCATCTCTTTTCACAATGGATAAAAGCTACGGATGTTGCTTCCCCTCCAGATCATGTTATTCAACATCCACAGGGTTTTATTTTACCAGGTAAGTACCAGGTAAGGGTTGACTACCATCCCGTGTGGGAATTTCCCTGGAACTGAGAGGCAAAACTCGTAATTTCAATCAGGTCAAACTTGGTTCAAAAAAGGACAATTATCACCCTTTAAAAGGTCGTTTAAACAGTTTTTCTCACCAGTAACACTTTGTTTGGACCAATAACAGCACTAGTGATGTTTTTTACACTCATTTATTAGGTAAAACTTACGAGCTAGTTTATTGTCTATGTTTTTCGCTAAAGTAATAATTTTCACTCTTTTTACAAACAGCCAAACGGAATTGCATTGGAACACTTAGTAGAATTATGTTGGAGAAACCTTTTCAGGAACACACTATGGCTTTAAAATATAAAATATTTATATTAGGAATGGAAATATGATCTAAACATATGTAAGGTATTTTGAGGCTGAATCCTAACCGAAGTTATGTGTACTAGTTAGTATACATACCCATAAACCTTTTGTAATATTTTTGCTTTAGTTTAGTGTGTTTACTTGGAAGTATGCAGTTAACTGTACGATTTTGTTGAAAGAAAAGTCTAAACCGACTTTGGCTCGCTTCAATATGAATATAAATAAATACAAATATCGCAAGGTAGCATTTAAAGTGAACAGGAAACACACTAAGCAAACATTTACCTGATTAGTTACATAGTCAGCTGAATTACCAATCGTGTAAATCCGTATTATTCCCATTAATAAGTAACACACTACGGACATTACTGAAAGGATTTCACCATGAATATTAAAGACAGCTATGTACATGTTTAGGCATAGTGAGGTTGTTTGTATTGCAAGATTTGAAGTTATGAGCAGTCCAAATGTGTTTTGTATGGATTCGGTCAGCTGATCCATATGTTTATAGCAAAGTCGGATTTTATACAATCGCATGTGTATATCTGCTGATGACGACTGCAAAATTCCCCTCAATTGGTGTTTTAGTTCTGAATAAAGTGCTCAAGATATGTTAGCAACACATATAAAAAATACAGCAGAGAATGTCTCTGTATAACTTGCAAGTGTCCATATAAATGTGTAATAAATGACATTATCTGTATCTCGTGGATTGACACTAATGTTTATCATCTCAAATACTAAAGGTACCATGGTTACTGTGAAATGAAGTTTTAGAAAGCGAAGAGTACATTTTCTGTAATGCAACAATTCACTGCTTTGTGAACGAAGACAGAGTGTATTCAAAAATTGCTCCTCTTGGAGAAAGCAATAGGTATAAATGGATAGCGTAAATGAAGTCCAAACTGCATTATTAGCATTCACAATAACAGTATCAGGAATATTTTCTTTATCCTGCCTGCCTATTATCTTCATACGATAGGCAAAATAACCGCCTAGAAAACAAAGAAATATTGCAGTCTTGTAAAAGCAACACATATAACTGCAGAACTGACGCCGTTTGTAACCAGGATGAAAAACTCGAAACTTGAAGTCCCAGGATATTAATCCAAAGACTTGTCCCAAGACGATGATTGGTTGGCATAACTTGAAGATAATTGACGAATAAGGTCTGTTCTTGTTCGGTGGTATTGATGCAGACAGAAAATACCTTGAAATTGTAAAAGACATATCAGTTTTGTTCCTTTTCGACACTAGTTTAATCCCAGCAACATGGTGTAGGATCAACGTAGTATTGAAATCAACACATTACTGCGTTACCTTCTCAAAACTATGTATGTATATATCCTGTTGTTTTTTTTTTCAGGTTTTCTTTTTACCAGCAACAACATCCACCATTCTGTAGCTCTGCAACTTATTGAAATACAGTGCTTCGTCAGTTTTTTAACCTTTCTGAAACAGTGAAATTAGTATTCAGAGCTGTGTACCTAACGACGTTTCACACACTGAAGTGCAGATGGTAGAGTAAGTTACTTAATGAGTACGTCAATAAGTTGACGATCTAGTCTATGATAATCAGTGGTTCACTTTTGTTTGCTGAAAAGCCTTAATGAATATGAAATTTTCATCATTTTGCTGTGTGCTTTACACGACAGTCACTGTTTGGGGTGACAGTAGGTACTATTTGCTTTTAGCTAGTCATTTATCTTAATAATGGACTGTCACGTTCATCGCACATTAACGATCATTTTGCTCTGCTCTTAAGCGTGTCCTGTAATATTTAAATTACTGAAAAAAATTAGAAAGTAAAACGAAATAAATATATTTTTTTACTAAATAAATACAAGCTATACATGAAACAAATGAATGATTATTTTATTATATTTGCCTGTCAAATCAAAATATATTGTCAGTATTCTATTTTAAACACGAGTTTGAAATAACCGTGGTAGAAACGTACATTGGGCTAATGTAGGCTGGATATAGAAAGTTTTAATGGTCCATTATTGCAGCCAAAATTCTCCTAATATTGGCAGCATTTAATTTTGGCAAGCAGTATTAGGTTGCAATATAGGCTAAACACATTAAAGGGCCATTAAAGGCACTGTCGAGGAGTGGCACTCGGCGTGTCGCCGCAGTCGCCGTGAGGAGGTTGTGTTGGCCCGTTTGCGAATTGGTCACACCCGACTTACTCACTGTTTCCTTTTGCGGGGGGTTGACCCTCCTGAATGTTCTTGGTGTCGACGGCCACTTACGATCCGGCACTTACTTGTTGATTGTCGCCATCTTGATGGTGTTCGTCGTCGTTTCCATCTTTCGCATGACATTGCGCGTCAGTTGGGCGATAAGTCTGTCCTCCTGTCCGGTGTTTTTCAATTTTTGCAGGAGGTACAGATGTATGACAAGATTTAGGTTAGGGGTTTGAATAACATCTCTGTAATGTGTGGTGCAGTGGCAACCCGGACCACTGCACTGTGACTGAGGTTGGCGCTAATGACCAAGTTGTCGACGCGCCATTAAGCCTCAATCCCCCCCCCCCAAGTTGTCGACGCGCCATTAAGCCTCAATCCCCCCCCCCCCCCAAACTGGGCCAGACAGTAGATAGGTATGGAAGGTATATATATATATACCAACTTTTACGCAATTCCGTGCAAGAGTAAAAGTAAGGAGCCACACGTAAATTTGAAAACTGTTCACTTGTTGTGGTGGTGGTGGTTGTTCTTGTTTTTGTGTGACACGGTTTCAGAAAAAACTACTGCACTTATATAAATTCTGTAACATGATCTAAGCCAGAAATTTCCTTGGCCTTCATCGTCACAGAGACCACTTTTTCGATTGGTCGAGCCATTCCGGAGTTTCAGGATCTTGAACGATAATTTTGATTGTTTTACGTTGTTTTAACCATTGTAATTACGGAACAATGCCACTCAGCAAACTCCAGATCCATTCTTCGTGCACGTGTTATGTCTTTGCTGAATAGTTGGTTGTTGAAGGGTAAAGAAAGTGTTAATCAAGTGTATTTAAGTGACCTGTGGTTGTAGCGTAATGTACAGTATATTTAATTGGGGCGTACGACTGTGGGTCATGGTCTCAAATAAAATTACCGTGAAAGAAACCGTGTTCAGCTAAACGCATATATATTTAAACTAAACTAAGCTACGATTCGGCCTTAAAATTGGCAGTTAGTAACGATAGATGGGTGTATTTATTTATTAGATGCAGGCTTTTAGAGCTGAGTTGAATTGTTTCAAAGTGGCCAGCAACAATCGCCAGCATTCATAAACCTTTGTAAAGCGATACCATAACTGTAAAAAAGGTACACGGATTACAAACAAAAACGTCAAGTGTGCCGTAAAAAATGGGTTATATGATTGAAGTTTCACTTTACTTGTTAAAATGAACACGGATAAAAATGATGATTTTTAACTGAAATAATCAAATGTACAATTCAGGGAATTGCGTCTGTTTAAGTGGTGTTGTGCTTTACCTATCATATATTTAAAACATAAAGCACTACAGCACTTATTGTGTGTACAGCATATCTTGAGTCCTGCACATATTTTGTGATCGGTGACGTCTTCCTGGAGGGGATGGTGTTAATCGACGGCCGCCATTGTTTTTGTAACTATTTTGAATATCAACAAGGCACTCTGCTACCAAAAACATGCAATCGATTATTTGTGTTGATTCTGGGCGAACTCAAGATGGGCCTCGGACACTATAAACAGATATAATTTTCTCAATTGTACATTTGAATATTTCAGTTAAAAATCAGCATTTTTTATCCGTGTATATTTTAACAATAAAGTGAAACTTCAATCATATAACCCCTTTTTTTTACGGCACACTTGACGTTTTTGTTTATAATCTTTTTTTAAAGTTCTGTTGAGTGGGCCTCTCCGTTGATCCCAGTGTTCCCGAGTGGCCCAATCCGACACTGCATTGCTGTGTAATCTTTTTAAACAAAATGAATGATACTGGTAAGTCTTGAAAATATTTACAATAATGCAATTTTAAAATATGGTTGATAGCAGGTATAGGATTGTCATTGGCGAGAACTTTGCGATGAACCATTAAAAAAAAGTTCTCCAAGTCTGGCAGCGTCTCGCACCTGCAATGCAGTTGCTCCACCCCCCCCCCCCCCCCCAAGGAAATGCACCTCCCCAGCTGGGAAACGTGATTCTAAGTATTACAAATCAAACCAGCTATGGAACCCGTATGAAATATCCCAAAGGGCTCCCCAGTGACCTCCTGTATCCCCTCCCTGATGCGTCAATTGGGCGATAAGTCTGTCCTCCTGTTCGGTGTTTTTCAATTTTTGCAGGAGGTACAGATGTATGACAAGATTTAGATTAGGGGTTTGAATAATATCTCTGTAATGTGTGGTGCAGTGGCAACCCGGACCACTGCACTGTGACTGAGGTTGGCGCTAATGGCCAAGCTGTCGACGCGCCATTAAGCCTCATCTCCCCCCCTCCCTGATGTTAGCCAGCAAATTCTTGCAGATCGAGCTAAAAGTCTGAATTGTGGCACTCTAGTCATTCTAAGCAGTACACATTGAACCAGCCATGGAACCCCCATGAAATATCCCCGAGGAACCCCTTTCCCCCTCCATGAGGCTTAAAAAACATATTATTTGCAGATCAGGCTAAAATTATGAAATTTGATACACAAGTCATGCATAGTAGTACAAATCAAACTAGCTGTGGAACTCCCATGAAATCCCCCAAGGCCTCTAAGCGCTCCCTCCATTCCTGCTCCACGAGGCTGATTCCTGAAAAATTCTTGTTGATCATACTAAAAGCATGCATTGTGGTACAGCAGTCATTGTTAGCAGTAGAAATCGAACCAGCCGTTGATCCCATGAAATATCACCAATGCCTCCCTCAACATCCCAACGTCTGTGCTCCCCTTGAAGCATCAATAACGAACAAATTCTTGCTGAACATACTGAAATAAAGCATTGTAGCAGTATAAATAGAACTAAGTACGGAACCCCATGAGACACGCCTTAGATACCCACCCCCACAATACCTTCGTGTGTCTTCTCTATGAGGCTGATTACCAATAAATTCTATTTTTAACTGATACTGCTAAGAATGACTTGTGTACCACTTCACATTTTAGTACGATCAGCAAGATCGTTGGTCAGTAACCTCATACAGGTGAGTGTGGTGGGGGAACAGGAAGGGGCCTAGGAGGGTATCTCGAGGGGTGCCGGACCTAACTTTATTTATAAGCTAAGAATTGACTTGTGTATCAAATGTCATGTCTTGTAGCACAATGGGCAAATTCTGACCCGTAATAGCTGTACCGTACTACACCTGGGGATCGAACCAATTAATCGATGCTCAAGATTTATAGCTTAAAACTAAGGTAAGAAGAAGGTCTAGTACCTGATTGTCTTGTTGATAGACAACGTATCTATTATATGCAGCTACCAAACTAATAACAGTTAACAGATAAGGGTTCAAGATTTCTGTTTTAATGATTTTCCGGCAGGGTTGCACAAAGTTTAAGGAAATTTTAAACAATTAATTGTCTCTAATTATGCCAAATATTAGGAACCTTTCTTTTTATTCTATAAACATCTGTAGTTAATTTATGTGGTAAAATAACTTCACTATCACTGTAACAAATTTAGCTGCGCAAAAATTAATTATATTGGTTAATAATATTGTGCCAATCTTAATTTTGCTTTTCAAAGTTGAGTGCCAATCAAGGCTAAATAAACAAATTTTTTGTTATTTTGGTATTTAGCTAGATGTTGTCTGTAACATTTATACAACATAGTCCACAAGTTGGCCACACTACCGACGTTTTACATAATCCGTATATTGGCTGTTACATGGGTTTTGCATTAACAAGGTTGTACATTTAGAAACGTAGAGCCAATGTTGACTAAATCTATAAAACGTATATTGGTTGATCACACTGAGCCAAAAACAGCTTTAAATTGGTAAAATTTAGCCTTTTCCAATATGAGGCCTTATGGACGAATATTGTGTTTATTGCAATGAATATTTTGTGTTGAATGTCCAGCTTTGTCCTATATTGACCCCCTGAAGGAAGCTTTGCTATCGTTTCATTACCCAATGCACGCCTTTTTAGCTTGCCTAACAAATGCAACAAATATTGGTAGAATGCTGGTTATGTTTTGGATACATTGGTAGCATTCAATCCATTCTATACAGTGGATGCCGCAGTGAAACAATATTAGTTTTTTATCAGCAAACTAAAATTATATTTTAAACATAAGCCCTACATTAGTCACATGTTCTGCCTTTGGATTTATACTGCATATGGGCTAGTAGTAATCAGCCAGTGATGGTTTTAAATTGGCAAAATTGTGTATTAATTCCAATATGAGGTCAGTATTGGACGAATGTTGTATTTATGGCATGTAAATTTTGTGTTGCTCGCCGATACAATCAAATATTGAACCAAAAAATGAAAATTATCTATCGTGCCCCGAATGCATGCCAATAATATCTAAATAACATTCTCATCTTACTATTTTCAGCTTGCCAAAAATGGCTTCAAATATTCGTAGAATACCGTAGTCGTGTTGGCAACATGGCAGTGTTGCATGTATTCCATACATTGATTTTCAATATTACACTAATATCAGATTTTCATCAGCAAACTTAAATTATATTTCGAACATGGTGTATGTACGTTGGTCATGTGTTGTGCTTTTGAATGTAAAATGTATATTGCCTTGGAATATTGAGCCAATAATACATTAAAATTGGAAAAACTTTGTATTTTTCAATATAATGCCAACATTGGACGAATGTTGTATTTATTACATGTACAATTAGTTGCTTGTCTCTGTTCATGACGTCATCCCCCTTGACCCAAAGTCGTTTCACCCTTACGTGATCATAACTGATATCATCCCCTATCAAAGTCACATAGCCCCCATAAACCGGAATTGACGTCATCCACACTCCAGGTCAAGCTCACTCGGGTCAAGGCAAAGATCAAAGTTGTCATTAGCCCCATATTGTACGACTGGAAGTGACATCATCACCCACCTTACAGGTAATGAGATTTTTACCCCCATGTCACATGACCGTAAGTGACATCATTACCTGATCCAAACTTGAGTGAATTGAAATCATCCTTCTCGGTCCTCCAGTCAGTTTGTGTAAATTCTATCAATTACATGTAGTTCTATGAGATGAGGGAACTTTTAAAAAGGCAGAACCTCTCCCAGCAACATCCCAGCCAACGTCTCCCGCTAACACGTGACAATCCCCGAACATCAAGGTGTTTATAATATACCAAATATAATGTATATTATACTTATTTACGACGTCAATATCACTATGTTTTGTCGGGTGCTCCCTCCTGTACAGACCGTGTAAAATTTAGCAAATTTTGTAAAAAAAATTGATGGAGATAGCTTTGTTTGAGGTGGGCAAATTCTACCAAATGTTATGTAAATTCCAGTCTATAGTTTTAATGGCAGGCTTCCCAAAATGTCGCCCCACATGACTGGTAGTTACATCATCTTGTTAAAAAAAACTCGAGATATCAGCTTATTCAAACAACTCCCATAAACTATGCAAAAAAGATTCTACGTGATGGTGATGCATAAATTCTTAACGGCACAAATTGAGCCAGCCATAAATTTGTGCATAAATTTGTGCAAGAATTTTTCCGTTTTGTGATGCAGATGTATTTTTTAATAAAGATCATCTATGTTCGTGACCAACAGTGCTAGTTGGATAGACCCATCCCTAATTAAACTTTCGTTTTCATCGTTTTCCTGCCTAATGCAGCAGCGAGCCTTTTCTTCCAATTAGTATTAAAAACCGCTTAAGCGTATAAAATACAGATGTAAGCTAAACTGAATGTCCTACATCAGTTTTAATAGATAGAAGAAAAATACATGTATGCTATCAGCATCACACTAATACATGTAAAAGAATTTCCAGCATCCCAAAAAACAAGCAGGAGCCTTTTCACACGTATTTTTGCGATGCTGATGGCTTGCATGTCTTTTCCTTAAGAGAATTCAAATTTTTTTAGGTTTATATCTGTATTGTATACGCTTTTTTATCTGCTATTTTTTTCTTAGCAGGGCCGGCATTACATTTTCGTGTGGCCTGTGCGAAACCATAATAGTGGGGCATTCTTCATCCAAAATTATAAGACTTTTATATTCTTTTTGGGATTGGCGTTTAATTGTGGTACATCCATCATTTTTGGAAAGTTACAAACTGTGTTTCTCAGTCTTTTGGGAGCGACCCAAGTTTGACGTTTTGGATGGAAGTTCATGCTGAGACTTACACTAGGAAAAACACTTCGGGACTATTACAGGCAGAGCGGATTAAAATAAAAATACTCTTTGTGTTTGCATATGGCTGGTTCAATTTGTGGTGCTAAAAATGACTTGTGTACCAAATTCCTTCTTTTACTCGATTGGCAAAAATTTACTGATCAAGAATCAGGGAGGGGGCACAGGGGGGGGGGGCCTGAGGGCTCTTTGGAGTGTATCGTGGGGCTTCAGGGTGATTCGATTTGTGTTGCTAAGAATGACTTGTATACCAAATTTAACTTTTTTACTTGATCTGCAATAATTTGCTTCCCAAGCATCTGGGAGGGGGCACAGGGTGGTGTTGGGGGTGCTGGGGCCCTTGGGATATTACATGAGGGCGGGGGTCCATGGCTGGTTTGATTTGTACTGCTAAGAAACACTGAATCATCTCATGCGCCAGAGGTCGCGGGTTCAAGTCCGGCATCAGCAACCCCTGGTATTTTCGGGAAGAGAAGGGTCCTGTGATGTCTTGTGCTCATGTCGATTGTGGCATGTTAAAGAACCTAAGGAATTTCCGATGGGATATACCTAGCAAAATTGCTTCTCGCTCCTTCTTGTGCCATGGCTATGGCTGGAAGCACATAAAAAAAAAGCTAAGATATACTTGTATACCAAATTTCATGTTTTTAGCTCGATTTGCAGGAATTAGTTACTGATTTATGCTCAGTGCTCTACAATAATCAATGCTCTGCCGATGAGAATATTGCAGTCACATTAAAATCGCATTCAAAGGCATTGGTTGCTGTTAATACCTACATTTTAGGCTTTAAAACTGAATATCTGATCATTGGTTTTATTTCTAGGTGAGAGCAAAATGTCTAGCCCATTTGGCCTCCTGCCACAAGAACATTTTAGTCACATTCAAATAGCATTTGAAAAGCTCTAGGCCCTGGTCACATTAAAATCGTTTCATTAGTTCGATCTCCAGGTGAGACCAAAATTTCTAGCCCATTTGGCTTCCCGTCACAGGAATATTCCAGTCAAATTAAAATAGCATTAAAAAGGCCCTATGCCATGTCCAAACCTACGTTTATAGCTGTAGAATATCATCTCTGTTTCCCCTATCATACTGGTGCAATCACCTGACTTTCACAAATAAACCAACTCCAGTCTTGGCATACACACCACATTATGGTACGATGAGAGACAAGGTTGTTAGTGATTCTCTCAGGTAATCGTTGTCTTCCCTGTCAATCTGGCGCAATAATCTGACCTTAACAAATAATCCCATTCCATCTGTGACGTACAAGCCCCCAGTATGATACAACGAGAGGTAGGTAAGTTATAGATTCTCTTAGTCCATCGTTGTATGGTCAGTCTTCCTGGTACAATCAACCTACTTTTTACCAAATAAACCAGATCCAATTGTGGCATAGATGCCTAAGTATGGTTGATGAGAAACAGGGATGTAAGTGATTCTCTCAGATCAACGTTGTCTTCCCTATCACTCTGGTGCAATCAACTGACTTTAACAAATAAACCAAATCAACTCGTGGCATATATGCTGTCAATGTGATACTTTTAAATGCAAGAAAAACACTAAAACATAAATGTTTTTAATTTAAACCAACATGGTGCTACGATAGTCCAAAGGCTACATCTAAAGATTACTCCAGTTGTTGTAAAAATGTGTTTATTCGATGGTGCACGCTTACAGGCGGTTCAGAGCTCAGAGTATGCTTTGGATTTCTGGTAGTGCAGAGGAGAGAAAAGAGCCCAGAGGTGAACTGGCTAATTATCACAGGCGCAATTACTTGAGTAAGGTTAAGTGTTTGAAGTGCACCATCCCAGGTGACAATACCTTCTTTCACTCTCTCATCCACACTGCCATAACTCCATCTACATACAGGAATAATAACTTCACTGTGGAACCATATACATAATACATGACATAAGACATAATACATGACATTAGTTCAATTGAGATATACAAAAGCTATACAAAAGCAACAACATACGTTGCATACCTGACAAATGGTATATCTACTAATGTTGTCATTAACGCCATGACAGTATTCTGCAATAGCTACAGCTTATAGCATAAAGCTTCTAAGTGCTAATTACTAACATTCAATGAGGCTAAACATTATAAACGTAACATCAGAAATAACATCATAGCACGATTCCCATCAAGAAAAATTTCTTGATTTTTGAAAAAATAATAATAATTTTATTGCATGACATTGCTCGAAGTTTCAATAAAACGTGTGTGAGCTAGAATAACTTACATAAATAATAAATTAATTAACACATTAGTACGACAAACAAAAACGATAAATATTTTTCTTAGACATTATATAAATCATTTCCTTAATTTCTCTTCATATTTTCAATAGATATTATTTTATACTTCAGTACTTTTCTACTAATAATTCTTCAAATCTAGTTTTAAGTTTGATAATACTTTCATGTGATAACAAGTCACTGTCTAGTTTATTGAAAATGTCAGGTAAATAAAATGATCTAGTGTTTACTCCATAACAATTATTCCATTAAGGCAATTAAAATTTTTTGGAGTCTTTTTTTAATTGTTCACTTTTTTTATCATGGAGTTCTTCATGAATAT
>JAHWFP010244347.1:0-15749 GCA_023313725.1 Lithobius niger
CTCAGTAGGGCGATTAAGGGTTTGATGAGAAATGTTGTGCAGCCAAGCCGCCTTTGGAAATGTTTGATGTTGTTCAGACGTCTTTTTTCCTTATTTTTATGTTAAAGTGGTTAGTGATAAGGGTTTCTTTAGCGATGGAGATGCTGCGAATCCGCTTATCGAGAATGACATTAAGTTAGCGACCGTAAACGGGATGATAAATCCCGAAACGTCGCATTTTATTGTATACATGTGCACTTGCTGGCTTTTTAAAACGTTAACTACTTTTAGTGCTTTTATTCTGTCAATATGTATAGCTACATTTCTAAACACAAAAAAAGGCTAGCGAAAATGTACACGACATGACACTGCAGAAATTACCTATAGTAATAATTAAAGAATCACAACTTATATTTTCGCCTTTGAAACATTCTTTCCAGTTATTTTATTTTTGGAGGAGGAGTGGGAAAAAAGCACAGAGATTCGGCACAGAATATGCGAGTTGCGCTGCCCAAAAAAAAAATAAAATAATAAAATATAAAACCACCAACATAAACACAATATGGTAGTCCCCCCCGGCCACTACTCTTATTTTGTGCCGGTTTTTTTTTTGGGTGGGTGGGGGGGGGGGGATGAGGTCAGGCGAGAAAAGTGTGCACATAAATTAACTGCATGGGATGAAAATAAAATGTTTTTCTTAGATATTCAGCTTCCGTACAGAATATTAAAAAAATACGATGTTGTGCCATCTGCTTACCAAATGACAAAAAATACCGTAATCAGCAAATATTACAGCACATAAAAAAAACGCGATATTGTTCCATCTGTTTATCAAATGGCAAACAACACCATAAGCAGCTAATGTCACTCTGTGTCAAAATGGCAAATTTCTAAAAAATAAAATAAAAACAGTGTTAACTGGCCGACTAACTCCACAAATAACGAAGCAATGTGTGATCAGGAGCTGATGAATGCACACACGTCCTGAACGTGACCATCGGTACCTTCCTAAACGACCATACAGAGCGAACCAAACGCACCACTGTTGGTGACAGTTTGGCTCATTCCCTGCTAATATCCGTGTTGATGCGGCTTGATTGACGTCATCATCGTCAGCGATAAATCTGTTTCGTGAAAACTGTTCCCTCGCGCATGCTCAAACCTCCACCCCAGCATTGCTCTCGTCTGGTCACATCTATTATCCAATTCTGGTCAAATCCATTAGCCAGAATTGACGCAATGTGTCTCTGTAATGTGTGGTGCAGTGGCAACCCGGACCACTGCACTGTGGCTGAGGTTGGTGCTAATGACCAAGCTGTCGACGCGCCATTAAGCCTCATCTCCCCCCCCATTAGCCAGGCCTGGTCGCGGTAAAGGTATGACGTATCGAATACTCTGCTGAGCTTGTTGAGCTGTATTGTAGTTTAGGAAGGTACTGAACGGCTGACGCAACATCACTGCGCACGCGCGACGTCAAGTTTGGAGCCAAACATTCTCTAACAGTAGTGCGTTCTGTTCGCTCTGTTCGGTACTTTAGGAAGGTACTGCAAGTTGTAACCATTGCTTCATATTCCATCCCTCGTCAAAAGGTCATCTAGGAGATAAGCATTGTGTTTCGTTGAACCAGGCAAGTTTATTCAACATAGCCTGAATTTTATTTTACCAAAGCATCGCTAGAAGGCGTCAACTTTCCGGCAAGCGCTTCAACTCGCATTGAGTCTGCAGGAAAAATACGCGTCTTCTACCCGATCAGGCTTACTTAGTTTGAAGTAGCTCTCTGCTTCACCGCTTCATGCTTGTAGAACGTGTTTGGATGCTAAGTTGCCACTGCCAGGAGTAATGTAGCAAGAGTGATATAAGTTCGTATTGGGTTAAAACCTAGTCAGCCCATTTTTAACCAGACAATAGTTACGACCAGTCGTTCCGCATTTGGTCACGACCTAGAATTAGAAATGGAACATGTTGTAATATTATGACGGTCACTTCATCCAGCCCTACGGACTCTTTTATGTCGTTCCTGGTCTTATACAATGTTTTTGGTTGATGTGTTAAAATGATGAGTAAAGTTATACGGTTTATGCAACAGTTTTAATCCTGCTTATAACTAGTTACGGACCATCTTTCTTTGCAAGGAAATAAAACCAACGCTATTTTACCGTTGGGGGTGCTAATTATGCTAATTTTATTTCCATTAAAATCTTTTTAATTATATATTTTTTTTTTTTTTAGCCTTAAGTAGTCTGAAACAAAATAAGCCCAGAATAGGATCGCTTAGATGCCTTCGCCGCTGAAGGAACCTGCAGTCTCTCAGACCACCCTTGCTGGCCTACCCTGCTCCACCTTCATACTATATACATGATAAAACTGACCAAATCAGATTTATCATGCAGCTAGTTAGTTTAAGCTGTGCCATCACTCAGGCACCGTGAATGATCACCGATACCAGAAACGAGATTGAACAAGGCTGTTTGATAGCAAAACCTAAACTAGGCAGAACATGAGCGTCGAATTCCTCCAACTTCTTAAACCAGCCGAGTGCAGGATTGTTTAAGTAGTTGCACAGTAGCGTGCACAGACCCCCTAAGAAGGCAGGGGTAACTTTTAGTAAAAGGACTCAGTAATATTTTTTCTGAGGACCTTTTCTTTCAGCCCCATTTGGGTTTTTTATGACTTAAGGCCCTTTCTCAGGCAACGCTGCACCAGCAAATGTCAGCACAAAAAGCGCATCTTACGAAAAGAGCAGGATCAATGACCCCTTCCCCCGTCCCACAATGCACGACACTGTTTATTTAAAAAATGTGGGTTATTAATTAAACGCCATGTCTTAAAAATTATTCTTCCTTTTAAATCAATCATTTTTTAAATGTAAATTAAAAAATAAATATATTTTTGGATTGAAAAACTTGGACCGTAAAGAGGAGGATAATGGGGGGAGGGGAGGAGAAGTTTTTCTGTATGGTGCCCTTACCACACTCTAACATCAGCTGTTCCTAGTTATCTTACAAGCACAAACATTTTTTTTAATATTAAAGAACGTGAACAGACAAATGAAGAAAAATATTGCGTTGCAAAAATTCGGTCTTTGAATTCAACTAGTTGTCTATACTAAAATTAACCTGTTAAAGCAGTAATCGAAGCTGAAATAGGTTTTCTGTAATAGAGTTACCAACCTTCCAGAAATCCACAGTTTAGTAATAAGTGTAACTAGATTTTCTGGCCAAAAGTACTGACGTTGAATATTCCTACTAGCATATTAAACAAAATAAAAAACCTCCACATAAATACTTGCCCAGCAGAAGAAGCTAATCGAATTTTGTTCTGTATAGGACCTACTCAGTTCCTTTTTTTATTATTTACCAATTTAATGGACAAATACTAACTACTCATGCGCCTTTTAGGCATCACAGCACATTCGGGAATCCATTTTGCTGAAACAATGCAGTTAACAATGCAACTCTGAATTAACTTTCTCTCCCCACACAGAAAGATAGACTCATCCTGCAACAATGAACCTTGCTCCAGCTCATATTTTTGACGACTGTACATTGCAACGGAACAGTTCTTTACAACTGTTTTTTTAACTTCCATTTTTTAAATCAGTAAACAACAAAACCTAATTCATTAAGTTTCAGGACATGTTTTTACAAAACCAAATAATTTTCGAAAGGCTCACGAATGAGATTTTCCTGTGTTTTTTTTTTACAATATGGATGGAAGAATGAAGCCGTGGAATGCATGAGTAGGGAGTGTTGGGGTATTATGTGTACATTACATTACTGTGTATCTGATTCGAGCTTTTCTAAAGAAGAGTCCTTTTAATGTTAGCTACAACAAAAACATTACTGGGAAATGTTGACACAATGGACAAATTTTGTCTTCATGAAGCATTTTTAGAAGTTATATTACAATTTGGTATACCTTTGTAAGCATAACCAAGACATTTGCTTTGTGTAAAAGATTTGTTTTTTTCTGGCTTATTAGTTTTATTTTTTAATTTGATAATAGATTAATTTATTCACTGAAAAGCACGA
The DNA here is from genome assembly GCA_023313725.1 of Lithobius niger. Classification (NCBI taxonomy): domain Eukaryota; kingdom Metazoa; phylum Arthropoda; class Chilopoda; order Lithobiomorpha; family Lithobiidae; genus Lithobius; species Lithobius niger. The sequence goes on from JAHWFP010244347.1 coordinate 4,011, forward strand.
AGTTCAGTTTGAACTTATGTGTGCCATGAATACATCAATTATAATTCATATAAATAAAAAGTCAGATTGCATTACTTGAATTGAAAATATGCACAATTAAAAGATGAAAATACAATCCAAAATCTACTACAATTACTTCTATGTACAAAAGTGAGAAGTACATAATTATATGAACCGTCCATAGTATATCAAATTAAATAAGTTAAATTAATACTTATACACTTGCTTATAAAAATACAAGTCATTGATTTTTGATGGTAGCAAAAATTGACGAATTATAGGGTTATATTGAACCAGTACACAGGAAAGCCTCATGATGGTCGTGCCCTCAGCAGATTTCTTCATTATTAAAACTGGTGATATTTTCGCCCTCCGTGCAACTCAAATTTAATACAAAAAAGCTTAGATAAATCGTTGCAGATGCATAAACATAAACCCTTTACAGGATGCAGGATGCAGGAACATAAACCCTTTACTTCAGAAACCATTGCTGCAGATAATGAAAATAATTGTCACGTAGCTAATTACCGAAGCCTTATTAATGGACTTTTCCCATGCTTCATTCGGCTGTCTATTTATTTAACTCTGCACAGAATCTTAATTTCAAATGGGTTTTGTACAACTTTTCTGCACCCAAGCCATGTAGAGTATTCATAGTCAGAAGAATTAATGACAATGATTCTTGTCCAATGGTGGAAGTGTCTTTAAGTTAGCGAAGATAATGATGGCAAAGTTGATGGCGAGGACTAGGGCAGTAAATTCAATCAATGCGAGTGGTGCGTTAAGCCAAGCCTTCCTGTCAAGGCTAGAGAGGCTTCTTCCACTCTTGTGCTCAGAACAACACAACATCTCTGCAACCCGGACCACTGCACTGTGACTGAGGTTGGCGCAAATGACCAAGTTGTCGACGCGCCATTAAGCCTCAATCCCCCCCCCTCTTGTGCTCAGCCTAGATATGTGCTCACTTGTGTCGGTGACTCGCTCCCTTCAACAAGTCATAACGAAGCACAGACATATGCTTGTATATTGAATAATCATACAGTTGAATGGGTTCTAGGCACAAAACGAAATAAGCGTTACTCTCTGCTGTTCAAAAAGAGCAAGCACTTGCTTGAATAGATTTGAATTAGCGAGAAGCGAGGCGTACCTACAGAGACAATTATATCGAGCCACGTGCTATTCCGGATATCTCATTACTGTATTTCGTTAGAAATTCATATTCGAGGTTGATTAGAATTTCATTCAGTTTCTGTACGTATTTATTCTGAGTTACACAACGAACGGAGACCGGATAATACCTACTAACCGCTAATAAGGCATTAGCACTAACATTAGTTGTGTGATGCTGTGAGCACTATGTGAAGCAGTGTTTGATACTAATGGAGTGGGGGAAGTGATCGACGTGGCTAGTGCAACGACGGTTTCCACTGCTTCCTCGTACTCCTTAAGCTAGGGCCTTAGTGGGCCTCTTTACCTTGATGCTATGGCTCCATACTATGTATTCTGTATACTCGATATCTTTATTAATGTATTCCAGTAATGCTATGTACTTTGTGTATGGTCCAGTCCCTGGAGATCAGTGGTCTGGATGGCTCTGGCCTTGCCTGCCCCTAGGGGTAGCTACTAGCAGAGATGGCTCATGGGATACCAGTATATAGTACAGGAAATACCTTGCACCACCAGTGGCAGGTATTGGCTGCAGCTCTAGGTACTTAAGGCCTTGCAGCCTCACTCTGGGAGCTAGTCCCTAACCAGCTAAGAACTCTTCCTGAAGTGTGCCACTCTGCTAGAAGCCCTGATCAGAGCATCCTTGAACCATTGGACAACATCTCCTGAGGACAGACCGCGTGACCCTGGAATAAACCCTGAATTTACCATCCTTCTGGCATTCTTCCTTGTACCGGGCATAGCGGGGTTGCACAAGTGGTGCATCGGCCGTCCATTTTTCATCTAGGAAAGAACCCATTTTCACCAAGAAGCCCTTTTGGAATGCCGGCAGCCATCTGGGGTGTTACATTTTCACCTGGGACCCCAGCCTTCAGTGAGTAACCAAGAGACCACCTGAGTAGTTGTGAGTATTGTGAACTGTGTTTAAGATAGCAATAACTTTTATATTGCAGTGGAGATTAGATTGGATCAGTCAGTGCTTTTTCTTTTATTAGAAGATATTGTGTGGGCCTATGTAGGCTAGTGCCTTTTTGACTTTTACCTATTGAGACTTTACTTTGATAACCCTTGGTTGTATAGGCTACTGAATTTTGCCTTGAAGTGACTTTTCATAGCTTATAGGCATAAAGCTTTCAAGATTGTGAGATTTTATGCCAAGGTCTACTAGATCTAAGCCAGATTTAGACCCTGACTCTTGGGATTTAAGTTGGGACCCTAATAAATAGGGAAAAGGCCTAGGACTAGAAGGGAACAATCAGCTAAAATGACTACCCCTATTATTCCACAAGTTGTGCAATCACCATTAGGGGGTTCCTCCATCAAGATTAGCAGCTCAGTTTCCTCCAGCTAGCCCTAATGTTCAAGTGACACCTAATTTGAGTCTAAATACTACATCAGCAAGCCTAATGTTAGTGTGTCAAGCCCTGCATTGACTTTACCAAATGTTGGGCAATTATTTTCACCAGTTGCAAGTAATACTAATGTTACAGGAGGTGTTCCATTTGTACCAGGCGTGCCTTCAAGTGTAAATTTGCTTTTTCCACCTCCTTTTCCTCCTGCTTGTGTAGCTACAGTAACAACTACTGCTAATTTGCAGCAGCAGCAGCAGCTAATTCCAGTAACCCTAACATGGACTGACCCCTCTGGACAAGTTCAAACATGTTCTATTTTACCAAATGACCCAGTGTTCCAAATGCTTGACAAGCATTCAGTGACTGTGTCTTCAGTGCCAAATTATTCTGTACCCTTGCCTGGACCATGCCAGGTGTAAACTCAAATGCCTACTCATGTGCCAAATTATTTTAACCAGCCTTTTTCAGCTAATAATTCTACTGACACTGCCATCTTGGATTTGAGTGCTAAACTGGATTCAGTAGTTAATTTTTTATGGGGAGGTGCTAATCCGGTATGTGCAACTAGTGTAGCATCTAAGCCACCATTAACTTCAACAACTAATGGTTTCAGTTCACCTGTTATGACACCTAGCAGTAATCTAATTGGTAGTAGTTCAAATGTTGTTAGCTGTTCATCACAGAATAATTACCAGAGAGCTGTTGAAATGTCAATACCTTTGCCTAAAATGGAAGCTTTGAAAATTGGAGAATTTAATGGGTTGAATGACAAAATTTTCCCCTCAGCTTTTATCATGAAATTGGAAAGAATTTTAAAGGTTAGAAAGGTTGATGAACAATTATTTATCCACCAAACTGTTCCATCATGGTTAACAGGGGATGCTGTTGACTGGTTTTTGGCAAATGAACCTTTTTCTAGTTGGGAAAATTTTAAAACCTTGTTTTTGGCTAATTTTTAAGTACAGTCACATGGGTATAATCTAATTGCTAAGGTTAGAACTATGAGAATGCAAGAAAATGAAAGTTTCATTAAGCATTTTAATAAATGCACAGATATGTTGCAAAACACAGGTGCTAGAATCAGTGATTTTGGTCAAATTGAAGCTATTTTGGAAACACTGAATTCGACTTTTCACATGCCTATGATGTCAAGAAAATTCACTTCTTTGATAGATTTAAAAATGCAAGGTCTTTTCTTGGAAAATATGATTCAGAGGAGACAGGTTAATCCAATCCAAACTGGAGTTTCAAATGTTGGTAACAGTAAAAATGGTAGAAATCGTGGTAGAGGTAATGGGAGTAGCAGCACTAGTTTCTTGCCTAAATACGATGCAAAGTACACTTGTAACATTTGTAGTATGGACGAGTGGACTTCTAAATTCTGCCCTAATAGGACAAATCACTAACAAAATCAGGTTGCAGTTAGGAAAAACGGCAGCATTAACATTAATTCGAGTAGTAGCAATGACCGCAGAAATAGACGAACTTTTTTTTAGCAACCATGGTCGTGGTAGTCGTGCACAGGGAATTTGGTGCTCGAAGTGTAGAAATTCGTCGCACGAAACACAAAACTGTCGTGTAAATCCTGCTATTGGTTATCCTCCGAATAGAAGCAGTGTTGCACAACTTCAAGAAATTGAGTTGGATTCTGATGCACAGGTTATTCATGCCAAAATACCCGAAAGCCATCCAGTTTTAGTCGGTGAAGCTGGAAATGGCGTGTCTTCTTTTCAAAACCGTCCAATTCCTAACAGAAATTGTCTAGGCGATCTTGTTGAGCCTGCACCAGCACCATGTGCTTATTTTTCACTTAAATTCGGTAAAGAATATGCAGTCGCCATACTTGATAGTGGCAGTACAATGTCCTACGTAAATATTTCACTAAAAGATGACTTGTTAAAAATGGGATGTGAATTCACGCAACGTCCTTATCGGGTTAGAGTTGCCGATACTCGTTTTGTTGAGTGTCCAGGTTTCGTATTGGCTACGAATATTTCAGATTGCGCAACGAACTGTAACTTTTCCACTGATCTTGATGGTAAACACAATCCAGCCGGTAATCCTTGGCGTAGATTTTCAACAGTCAACGGGTTTACGGCCAAATTTCGCGTCGAATACTTGGTTTTGGCAGGATAAACCTTCGAAAATCTACGAGCTGAATTGGAAGCCGGGTATAAATGAAGTCCATCAGTCCCAGGCAACTGCTACACCCATGGAGCCAGATGAGTTTTGGGCCACAGAGCAAGACATTCGTAATAAAGTAAATGAGAGTGACGTTTTGACAGATGACGAAAAAGAACAGTTGTTCAAGGTATTAATGAAATATAGATTTGTTTTCAGTTCGAGAATTGGTCTGATTAGCCCAGTTATGGATATTGATGTTGGCGATCACCCACCAATCGCGTTGAAGCCCTATCCAGTTTCGAACTTTAAAGAGTTGCAATTACGTCAGCATGTAGATTGGATGCTGGAGCTTAGGGTTATTGTCCCCAGCACGAGTGCATGGTGCTTTCCGGCGTGTATCATTCCCAAGAAGAATAACACCACACGCTTTGTGATAGCATACAATAAATTAAATTAAATAAGCAAGATGCAAAACTTCAGTACCCCTAGAATTGATGATATGGTGCAGAGGTGCCCTAAGAGCAAGTACCTAACATTTTTTGATCTAACCGAAGCATACTGGCAAGTAGGGGTGACGAAACGAGCAGGAGAGTTGTCATCTTTTTGCACCCCGTTCGGAAATATTACACCTCTCAAAATCATGTTTGGGGTTAAGCAAGCACCAGCGTTCTTCTGTGCCTCAGTTTCACGAATGCTCGCCCCTCTACATTATCTGAACGTACAGAGCTATTTTGATGATATCTCGATTATGTCAGAAGAATTCCGATTGCACTTGATGGCGATCAAAGACACCCTAATGATTTTGAGTCGTGAAGGATTTAAGATAAACATAAAGAAGACAGACTTTTGTAAGAATGAAATAACAAGGTTACGAGTGATGGTGTTTTGCCGAATCCTAGGAAGAAAGAAATTCTGGAGAATTGCCCACGCCCCAAAAGCATTAATGACCTCCGAAAATTTCTCGGTTTGACGGGTTTTTTCCGTAGATTTGTGATGTCATATTCGGTGATTGCAGCGCCTCTATTTGCGGTGCTAAAAGGTAAAACTCCGAAATTTATCTGGGAGGCGAAGCAGGAACAACCTTACCAGAAAATCAAGAAAATGTTGGTAGACGCTCCCTTGTTGGCAGCGCGTGATTATAATCAACCTTGGATAATTATGGCGGACGCATCTTTCTCTAGGGCTGGAGCGATTTTATATCAGGTCGATCCACTCACTAAGGAGAAGAAAACCATAGATATAATCTCTAGACGTTTGACAGTTGCGGAACAGAGATTTTCTAATAGTAAAAAGGAATTGATGAGTATAATATGGGCAGTACGTAAGTGGCGTAGATACGTTGAAGGTGGTGTAATAACAATTTTTAGCGACCATAAAGCACTTTCGATTTTATCCAAGGTTAGCTCACCAACGAGACGCTTAGTGAAGTGGTTTGTGGAGTTATCTCAGTTGGACGCTAAGATCTGTTTCGTCCCTGGTGCACAGAATCGTATCGCTGATGTGTTGTCTAGACGATACGAATCTGAGAGACTTTACTCCTATCACTAATCCAATCTTGATACCATCAGCTATGGATGAACGAATCGGCCAGAATTGTTATGTATTTAACACCGATTGTTTGTGTAATCAGATCGATGTTGAGCAGATTACGCTTGATCAGATTAGAGCAGAAACGTTAAAAGACAAATACACGTTAGCATTAAAGTTAGCTTTGGAGGGAGAAACGAAGGAAATAAGGTATGATTCAACTTCAGTTCATGGATTTGTATTGAAATACCAGCCAAAGTCAATTATGAGTGACGGAATAATTTATGTGAATATAAATAAAGATATTGTGGATACGCCAAATTTGAAAATTCTGGTGCCCCGTTCGCTGCAAAAGAAAATCATTCAGCTAGTACACGATACGTTTACAGGTCCTCATATGGGTGTTTACAAGACGATAAAACGCATATTTTATTTGTACACATAGTTGAGCGCTTCAAAGTTGATTTCAAATTACAGCAAGGACGTGTAAAGTTTGTCAGGTCCATATTGCAACAGACTCGAAATAAGGCTAAAACGATGATAGTAACAGAAAAGGAAGCAAGGGAGAGTATTGTTTTTGACCTGAAAGGCCCACTGGTACGGAGTACAAATGGTTTTACTTACATCCTAGTGGTATGAGTCATTGGGTTGAGTTAATTCCTCTAAGAAACGCTGAAGCTAATACTATAGCAAAAGCACTCATTGATGAAGTGTTTTCATGGCATGGCGTGCTAGCGCGAAATTTTTTCCGATAGCTCCAATAATTTGAGGGGGCAAATAATGAAGAATTTATGCCTACAACAGCTTTTCAAGGCTAGATTTCTGTCGGTCTATTCACCGAAGTCCAGCCTAGCTGAGCGTTGGATGAAAGAGTTAACAAAATCGCTAGCAAATTACGTATAGGACGAAAAAATCGAGTCATAGAAATTGGGATTTACGTTTGAAACAGTTACAGTTGGCATTAAATTTAGCAACTGATTCGGTGACGGGTTTCACTCCAAGTATGTTGGCGACAGGAAGGGAGTTACGAATGCCCGAAGCCCCTGTCGGTAAAGCACAAACGGATGAGGTTAATTACCCATTACAATCTTAAACTTAACGTCACGCATGCGTGCGATAGTTAGGAGAGCTGTACGCAAACGTCAGGCAGCTAAGTTACATCGTGCTGTGAAGGCAGGTAGAAATAAGACTGATAAAGAATTTGAGGTCGGAATTAAAGTTTACATACGAAATCACCCTAGAAGTGACAAATCCCGCTATTTTATGAAAAAAATAGCACCAATTTACATCGGAAATTAGGAGATCGTTAAAAAATTTAGTCCTGTAGCTTATCAGCTTAAAGATCTTAATACGGGTATTATTTATCGATATGTGTATCACATAGATAATTTACGTGAACAGATTGAAGGTGAGCATTACCCAGTTAGTGAAGCGGATTCTGAAGAATTTTAAAGTTAAATCTAAAAGTAGTTACTGTGTTTCTTCTTGGGCTTCTTTCGGCCAGCAGTAATTAGGTCTAAAAATAATTTCGCATGCAAATCGTGGTGTTGCTTGTAGACTGAAAGAAATAGCATTTAAATGCAAATAATCTGATGACACTCGGGGATTAACGCTAATGTTAATTACTTAAGAAAAGCTGTGCAAATGCTTAAGTGGAAGGTTGAGGTAGTAGCATAATTTAAAAATGAATTTGTTGGTGTAACCGGATTTTCACCAGAGAATTACACTTTTTTTTAACGAATCTGTATTGAGCTAACGTAACACGTTAGTCTACCCTACAATGAAAACTAACCTAATAACAGACAGGAAATGAAACGCACTTCTAATTGTGGTTACCACAATAGAGTGTCTTATTTAATTATGATTTGTATGGATTAGAAAACTTGGTTAATAATGGATGGAGGACGTGGTGAGACAATTTTTCTTTTTTTTTACCAACAATTAAAAGCTAATTTGAGTCAAGCTTAGCTGATTGTTACTGCGTTAGTCACATTTGACACGCGTTGTTACCAATATTTAACAACCAATTTTGACAATTAAGATTTTGAAGTGAAATCTTTCTAGCTGATTTATTGGTGACGATGGTTAATGGTTACAATTTTTCAAGTGAATTTTCGTGCATCAAGCACTTAGTTTTTTTTTTTGACTGTTTTTGCACTGATTGAAATTGTATTTTGAATGTTGAAAAATCGTTTTTGCTTCTGCATAATTTTCGTGAAAATGTTCAAGTAATTAAGTTTGCGTAGCGGGTTTTTACGGGAATAATGTCTGAATTTTGACGCTCAAACATTTCCCAGACTTTACGAAAAAGTTACTATAACCGGTAAGTAATGACACCCTACTGGAACAGTCAAAAAATTAAATTATTAGTAGATAAAAAGCTTAAACGTCCCCCATAGTATCCTCAATTTTAACTTGTTGTTAACGCGCGCCTTCTTGGTATTATTTTTGAATAATTTTTGAGAACCTTGATTATTGATTATTGTATCTATAAATAGCTTAGCTTAATGAATAATTTTCACTTACCTTGACAAAGCGATGGCGCTTCTTTTCGAGGGCGGGACCTCTGCAATGACGGTTTCCACAGCTTCCTCGTCCTCCTTAAGCTAGGGCCTTAGTTGGCCTTTTTACCTTGATGCTATGGCTCCATACTATGTATTCTGTATACTCTATATCTTTATTAATGTATTCCAGTAATACTATGTACTTTGTGTATGGTCCAGTCCCTGGAGATCAGTGGTCTGGATGGCCCTGGCCTTGCCTGCCCCTAGGGGTAGCTTCTAGCAGAGATGGATCATGGGATACCTGGGTATAGTACAGGAAGTACCTTGCACCACCAGTGGCAGGTATTGACTGCAGCTCTAGGTACTTAAGGCCTTGCAGCCCCTTGCAGCCTCACTCTGGGAGCTAGTCCCTAACCAGCTAAGAACTCTTCCTGAAGTGTGTCACTCTGCTAGAAGCCCTGATCAGAGCATCCTTGAACCATTGGACAACATCTCCTGAGGACAGACCGCGTGGCCCTGGAATAAACCCTGAATTTTCCATCCTTCTGGCGTTCTTCCTTGTACCGGGCATAGCGGGGTTGCACAAGTGATGCATTAAAACAGTGGGAAAAATCAGAGATCAAAATTAAATTCGAAAGGTATATAATCGGTGTAACTGGGGAAGCAATTACACAGCACGAGACAATTAATATAAAATGGCATAACTCGTACGCTAATCTTCAAATTATTCACATACCATTTAGAATTGTTTAACCAGTTTTGTTTTGAGTGATGCACTCCTTCATTTGTTTATTCTTGCCTCCAGAATCAGGAAACTGCAGTAGAATGAACAGATACGTCAGAATGGTACCCATGATCTGGAAAAATACCGGATATAATTAGGTCAAGTGCTGTGTTTATACGTAAACCCATATATGATTAAACATAACTTGTGTGCTTGAAGTTAGGGCACGTAGAAGTTGTTTACTGATGCCTGTGCAACGTTCTTTAGTGCTGATATTTCTCAACAACACTATACAATAACAATATTCTAACGTTTTTCTGGCAATGTGTATTCGCTTGAACTTGTATCCGTAGGGATAAGAGCACGTTTCCACCAGAGCTGAATAATGAGTATGAGATGATGGAATGGAAAGATGAACAGGATATCTGCCTCTGTACAACTCGATAATGTTTGTTCTCAGCACTCCAGTGAACCATACTACTTCGCCACCTCTTCTAACTTGACCACTTTTTAACTCCTTTCATTTGAATACCAGTACAGTTGGTTTTTTGGCATAGACATTTGACCTCAATCATAACTGGCCTTCCTTTACTGCATATTACCCGACAGCTATTACATCAGATTTCTTCATCCTTAAACCTTTGTAAATGGCTGCACAAATAATATGACTAATAACTGAATTTTTACCACTACAAACTATTCATGTATGTTTTCTCAGTTTTATAGGGATTAATGTCCTGCTTAAATGAAGTGGTCTGTTAGTTTAAGGAAAACATTCTGTGTTGGAAATACACAACTGAAATAACAGAAATCTTGTGAAATCTGAAGTGGACTTTAAAGTTTTGTACTTTGATCTCTATGTCATTTATATGTTCGTCATACTATTTTTTCATATAAAGAATCTTGAAATTAATAACGTAGATGCAGTAGACACAGGAAATGCAAGAGCCAGAACTTGGGAACAGTACGAATGGAGGGAGGGATATTTGATAATAAATGAATTCTACCAATCTAATATTTAAAAGCACCTATTCGTTGTATTACTGTATAGAAGACATGCATCAGCTATAACTCTAGAGACATTTAAAAGAAAAACAAGCCACAGCCTACTAAGTTTTAGGCCTATAGGTTGTGACCATTATTGTCAAGTCATGAAACTATTGTGGTTATGGTATTTAAGGAAGATCAAAAACCTAATTATTTTCTTATCTGTACTAAATTGTGGGGTGAAGAAATTGCCAGCTTTTGAAATGGTTTACACTTTGTTAATCATCATCTGAGGAATTTAGCCCATAAACAAATGCTCTAAATTTATTCGAATGCATGTTATAATATTTTTTCTTTACTCTATAACTGGCCAGAAATAGTCGTTGGCTGAGCTCAATACAGAAATCCAAATTGTTATGAACTTTTTAACTATTTAAATGTTATCGGCGTAAATGCAATAAAAATTACCGTTGTGAAGGTTTTGTTATTTAACGTAAATAGTCCTGCAGCTGAGGAGATTTCCTTAGGACAATGAACAAGCTTATTCGTCAAAATCATGATCTGGAATGAAAAGAAACAAAATTAATTGAACGCTGCAGAAGTATTCGATTGCACTTTGTACTGGAGTAGGAGACGTTATATTTTTGGTCTTTATCACTTTCACCTTTGTGAATTATTGTTTGAAAGCAACAATAATTTGCTTGTAAAATTAATGTGCGCGCACCAATAATAATTGGTAATTACATTTATCGGAATGAAATTTTAACAGTCGAAAAATTGCAAACAGAATGCAAATCACTGTAACATTTCGGTTCCCAGATAAGAGCTGATTATTCAGCAACTAAAATAAAAGCTTAAAAGGAAGCTTCGACATTATGTAGCATTGAAAGACCTACAAACGGACGATGCAGAGACCAATATAAGGATGAGGCCAAATGTATTGTCAAAAATTCACAGCAACGTGGTACAGAAAGCAAGAGGGGACCACCTAACCATCGTGAAAATGGTGAAATGTGGAAACTCACCGTTGGTCCTCTCTTTCCTGCTGTGTCACATTGTTGTGAATTTTGCCAATATATTCGGCCTCCGTTGTTAACTCCATTGTTTGTATACGGGTCCTTTTTTTAAATAATTTAACGAAGAAGTTTCTTTTTAGCTTTCTGTTTTAATTGCTTGATAACAGCCCCGAGATAGGAGTCGAAACGTTGCATTGATTTGTGTTCTATTTGCACGTTACATTCGCAAGAATGTATTTATTTTAAGATAGAACTCACTCCTATGAACAGTGCAAAAAAAAAATTGGTCTGCAATTCCTATCCATAATAGAATTCAATGTGCTGAACTGTTAAGAAAT
>JAHWFP010244350.1:0-11516 GCA_023313725.1 Lithobius niger
TAAAAACGTTTAGGTGACAATAATTGGCTTGCCCTCACGAAGTAATGTCAGTGTTTCCAGAAATTTCAGAATTACACGACTGGTCAAAACTTTCTGCTGAGTTTTTCCGACACAAGACGAGAAGCATCATGAGGACGAGACGACGCGAAGAATGAGGTTACAACGTCTCGTTTCGTATCGTCTTTCCTTTAACCAAGACTTTTTATTCATTAAAAAAAAGGTTTGAAAGATTGAAAGGGTAGTTAACATTAGCTAGGCTGGGGATTAAGGATTGAAAAGAAAGCTTGCATTAGCTATGCTTGGGACCAAAGATTACAAATAAAGTTAACATTAGATAGGCTTGGGATCGAAGATTGAAAAGAAAGCTAGCATTAGCAACAAAAAATTGAAAAGAAAGTTAACATTAGCAACTGGCTGTGACCACTAGGGACTAATGACCTTACATGACCAAAATCCTGTTCAGACCCGTCTGGGTAGCACAGCGAAGCTCCGGAACCAATCGTGATACTGCACTGGCTTTGGTCGGCACAAGGTGTTTTTCATTTTTTTTGAGTCGATAAATGTTGAAAGAATTTACGTGTTACGTAAAGAATCGCTGCCAATCACAGTACAAACTGTATGAGCCACTGTAACTGGAAAAATAATGTTCTAGATTGTCTTGATCATTTTTTTCGCTTTCCTAATTTATTTTTCCTAAACTTTGCATTTCATTCATTCAATTTTCACAATGCAAGACCTACATTTGTATGTCAATGCTGCAGGTCTGTTCTCACCGTGCTGTCTCTTAAAAGACCTGAAACGAATGAATAGTGTTTATTTGTACCTTTTAATGATTTTTTTGGGGGGGAGGGGTGTAATGGGGAAGGGGGGTGTCGATAGAATGAAATTGAAGAGCCATTCGATACATCACCACACCTTTAATCCGAAAGAAAGGCGTAGTCACTGCTTTGTCATGGTAGGCACTTCCCACAAAAATAAGTCAGACTTAAGTGGGGAAATTTAGCGTGACGAAGCAAATTGCAACCAACATCGTTCAAAGGACATTGCTACACATATACGCCTACATAGGAATGCACTAAGGCTGCTGCGATCCACAAAAAATGAAAGTGCCGTTTTTCGTGAATTACAATGCAACCGATTTTATACACATCAGTGGTTGACCTCAATTACCTGCACAGCAAGAGTTTGAGGTTTCGAGTTTTAGAAACATAATATATGCGAAAAAAGGTTATCGTCGTTGTGCTATCGATGTATACGGAAGATTGGCTTCGGTGAGTTTTGCCTCATCTATCGTCTCCGTAGACAGCGTCGCCACATTTATTTGACTGAGAACGAACGGACACAAGAGGAAATAGTTCCCTGTCGAAACCTGTTTTCCTACCCTCGCAATCGCTTTCTTCCTATGCAGAATCACGAACGAATAAATCAGATTTCGACTATTTAGGCTAACCTTTTACACGTGAAAACGAGTTCGAGCGAGGAAACCTGCAAATGGACAGCATCTCGGGTGATCTGTATTTATAACATTTGCGGTTTGTGTGTGTTCATGGACGCTGCTAGTGAACGGTCAGAAAGTAGGGCAGTGGTGCTAATGAAAGTTTGTTATACTGTAATAGTTTGGTTAGCCATTTTTTTTTTGCTAGCTTTCCTTAACGATGTTGATGGGTGTTAATGGTGTTTGCACGTACCGAAGTGTTGAGCAGCAAAGTTGTTTGTCAGGGGGCATGATTAACGTGGAGTGGTCTCGGCTATACTGATGATTCAAAAAGAATGCGTTTGTTCAGAAGACACGACCGAGCAGTAAACAAAACAGGATTTGAGTTATTCTTTTTATTCACGCCTGTTCTATCTTCTCACTTTATACTCGATTACCGTTCAACCGTGTAATTATTTAAAGTTTAAGAGTTGGGTAGCAAAAGCGACTAATGGCCGTTTCAGTCCTACTGAGCGGGACTTGCGATGTGTGGTTTGAAAGGTAGAGGGTTCAAATTCCTGCTCATACAGACAGGCTGACATTTAAGTCCGAAGACCTACGGAAACAGACTTTGCTTTTGTATTTATTTATCACTAACCAAGGTCATTTTTTGCTTTCCGTCTTACGGAGCAGTGACAATAGAGCGGCGATAATGATGCCATATTGGCAACGAGGCTAGCTACAAGGCGCACTAGATTAAAATGGAGGTAAAAACATCGGCGCTGGTAGTCAATCCTGTGCTTTAAGATCGGATTTCTTAGGTCTAAAAACGCTGTTTTCTCCAATGCCTTATGCTGCGAGGTTGTAATCGGAAAAGAGTAGATTCCACTTGCTAAAAATTTCAGCAACTACCAACAAATCGAGAAAAATCGCGCGTTTTAGGCCTGTGATCCGCTCTAATAGGGCAGTGACATGACGTAGTATTATTGTATATAACTCTATGGTAAAGCCAGTAACTGGGTTAGCTGCAAGGAGACTTGAGGGTAAAAAGAAGGTCGTCTTATTGAAGCCAATGCTATTAGACTGGATTTTTTAAGCCTATATAACGCGCGATTTTTGTTGTTGGAGAAACAACGTTATTTTAAGCCTAAGAAATCCGCTCTTAAAGCATTGTCTTGGCTAGAACTGCCGTTTTTCCCTTTACATTTTAATCTAGTGCACCTTGTAGCTATTACCTCCAAATGATGTCTCGTAGCCAAAATGACGTCACTTGACGCTGCTCTATAGCATTGGCTTCAGTACGACCAACCATTCTTTTTCCCCTTCATGTTTATCCAGTGCCCCTTGCAGCTAGCCTAATTACAGGTTCATGTATAATATGACGTTACTTTCACTGCCCTATAACATCATATTATATATAACTCTGTGCTGGAGCCAGTAATTGGGCTAGCTGCAAGGGGCACTGAATAAACATGGAGGGAAGAAAGAAGGGCGTTTTACTGAAGCCAATGCTGTTAGAGCAGATTTCTTAGGCCTAAAACGCGTGATTTTTTTTCAATCTGTTGCCTGCTGCTGAAATTTTTAGCAAGTGGAACCATTTCTTTTCCGATTTACAACCTCGCAGCATAAGGGATCGGAAAAAAAACAACGTTTTTTAGGCCTAAGAAATCCGCTTTTAAAGCACTGGATTGACTACCAGCGCTGATGTTTTTACCTCCATTTTAATCTAGCGCCCCTTGTAGCTATCACTCCAGATGCCAGGCTCGTGGCCAATGTGGCGCTATGTCGCTGCTCTATAAATACAGGATTTCGTAGTTAGGTCACTAACTAGAGAACGTATACTAGCCAGATCAATTTACGAAACAAAGATTGTTGTGTGTGTGTGTGTGTGTGTGTGTTTTTTAATTGCCAAACTTTTTTTCAGTAATCAAACAGTCCAGACACTAGACAATCTTTATGGACGTTAACGGCAAACAAAAATCATTGGATAAACGATGCTAAAATATGATACTAAATCAATGAAAAAAAAAAGGCAACAAAGGAAATAAACCTACGAAGTGAGGTATAAAATGAGGCCAAGAGCTAAAATAATGTGATTGTTGAACAGCATTAAAAAAACCACGGCCTATCTTGACTTCACCCCAGAACGAACAAAGATAATCGATTGTATGTTTTTGGTAGCAGAGTACCTTGTTGATATCCAAGATGGTTAAAAAAAAAACAATGGCGGCCGTCGATTAAAGCCGCCCCCTCCAGGAAGACGTAGCCGCTCACAAAATACTTGCAGGACTCAAGATACGCCGCGCACATATTAAGGCACTATCCCAGTGTATGACGGATTTCAGCATCCAACTTGGCGAAACTTTGTACACGAAGTGCATCCTCCTTTATGGAATTAAAAAAAAAGAAGCTCTGACGTCCATGTGATAATAGCTCTGTCGGTGAATTGGTTGATAACGCTAATAAGAATATGATGCTGGCTTCAGTCTAGGCTTCAGTTTAGGCATCAGTCTATTTTTTTTTAAATTTAATTTAGAGTCCTTACTTTAGAGCTTTTCTTCTGTGTTCTTCTTGTGTTTCTGGTAATACTTTTGATAAAAAAGAAAAGCAGAAATAAGTGGGATGAAAAAATCAACAACAAAAGAGGTGATACCAGGCGCGACATGAAAGGGAGTGTCTATGATAACATTACCACAGGTTCCGTCTCTCGTTCATGGTCGAGTCCCCATGCGGTCAAATTTGGAACGACTGATCGAAACTATTTTTTTCGGGTAAGACACGTTAAAAATACGCTATATCGGTATTAACCTATAATAGATAGATGCGGGGAAAAAAGGCATTTCGGTAACGATTAATTCAGGCATGCGGTACCTCCGCTTACAACAGCGTTCCACGAGCGTGAATCAGTGACGCAGATGGCTACTGCAAGCCAAGGCCTACTGGTGATACCGAACCGCAGAATACAGAATGGTAAAAAGCGCCGCCAACTTTACGCCATTGCTTGTATTCGAGCATGTTGCAGTGTACTTAATAATAATAATGATGAATTTGTTCATAACAAACGGGCAGAGGAAGGGCAATTGCCACTAACATCTTTCCCAAATTAAAATATTCTTCTTACAAAGTTAAAAATACACTTTTCTTGTTAACACTAGAATTACATAGTTAATAACTAAATGTCGTCATTTTATGTATCAAATTACTGTAGTCGTGGTCATCGTGGCTGAGCGGTGAGAGAGCTCAGCCTTGTTGCTGGAGGATTGCGGATCTGGTCGAACCCCTGGAAAGGGAACCTTGGCAAAGTACCCGCCAGGACTGCCGGCCAGGGTAGCGTGAGAGGCTACCATGCTCCTTCAGCGGCTATGGGATGTATTCTGGCGAACTCTGGACAATCTTTCGGCCCCGACGGCCCGGATCGAATCCCCGGGCTGGCACCTCCCTTTACCAGATTTCTTCTTCTCTAAACAAATACTAATGTTCAAAATTGAGCCGGTTCAGCCATACAATTCGGCTGACATAAGGCTCGTCAAAATTAATTTAATAAAAAAAAAAAACAACCAATCAATACTAATCTTATACTAATTAAAATGCAATATGCAATATGAAAACAACGCAAGAATCCTGTCAAACTATAATTCCGGAGCTTGCCCCTAAAATGGTCTGCATTCTGCACATTAATAAACTCATCGGGTAGGTTATTTATCCCAAGGCCCCACCACACGATTGGAAAGTGAAAAATTTACGACATTCTGATTTAACACTCCTTAAGAATTAATTTCAAGCGATTTCCCTGGTTTAACATGTGCCTCGTAATTTTAAAAAACTTTGAAGCATCAGCATCAAAAATTCCACCAATGAACGTTGATTTGCCGTTTTAATAATAGCTTTTATCAGCGCTTAACTTTTTAGTGCTTTTATTAATTTATTATGACTGTGATATCAGAGACAAAAATGGCCATCAACATCTTTCTCCTCCCTACCGCTATCATAGAACCTTAACCAACACTGGTGGGAGAGAGGGCGCCAAAGTTTCAGCACCGGAAAGTTGTGTTAGCCACTTTTGTTTTGATATCGCCACTTTTGCGGCAAAAACAACAGTTTTTTTTTTATCATCCCATATTTTTCCGTTTATTTATTTACTGATAGTTTAGAAGCTTTAAAACAATTAGCCGTTACAAGTTAGCTACGAAAAAGTAATTATTTTACTTTATTTAGTGAACTGTGCCTTCTTTCAAACTTTGACCTCCGACGTTCCTTGCAATCTTGTGACAAATTCCTCACAATCTCGTAACTAGGATTACACAATATTGTGGCACTGTCCGGAAAATTTGTTTCCTATTTAAATTAATATTTTGCTACACCACTTCAAATTGGAGTTGCTTTGGAGTGATTGCGTACTAAAAAAATTCTTAATTAATACACGATGTCACAAGGTAAGGGGCTATACATACATAGCAGCCAGTCCTTATGAGAATCCAAGGTACTTACTAATGTGGGGCAAAAATATTTTTTTTTTTTAATTATTAATAATAATAGGTTGATTCAACAAGCTGCCCGAAGTTCTGTGAGAACTTGTGCGTGCTGGATTACAACAGAAAAAAATATGCGCAAGCACATGGTACAAGGAAAACACAATAATAATATTGTGTTTTCATAGAGAAGCAGTTTGAAAACAAGGTAGCACTTTTCCTATACACTTGCAACTGATAAAATCACAAAAATGAGCGAAAGAAAAAAGAAAAATGCTAACAATCTCTGAAACATATAGGCTAAATAATAAGACATGTCAGCATCAAAATTATCATGCGTGCGTGATTAATATTAAGGAAAATTGGAAATTAGCCAACAGCGAAAATCATACACTAGAAATAACGTAGTTCAGTCAGCCACCTTTATGCACTTACGTTTCGTCGGAGTGGCATGACCCGGATTCGAACCGGCTACCCAATTCGCCTCCAGATCACTTGCATAGCGCCTTAATCGCTATCGCCACATCCTCCACTGGCATAAAGATAACTCACTGAACCCGTTATTATTTCCAGTGTATGATTTGCGCTGTTGGCTAATTTCCAATTTTCCTTAATATTATTTCCAACGATTTATGTCTATAGTATTTATTTCTCCTTTATTAAGCCTTGTAAGTGTATGATTTGTCTTCCCTCTCCATTGTCTATGGCCGAATGAATTTCGGTCGAATGGAGCCCTGGTCACGGTTGTGGCCTTAATAACGGGTTCAGTGAGTTATCTTTACGCCAGTGGAGGATGTGGCCATAGTGATTAAGGCGCTATGCAAGTGATCTGGGGGCGAACTGGGTAGCCGGGTCGAATCCGGGTCATTCCACTCCGACGAAACGTAAGTGCATAAAGGTGGCTTACTGAACTACGTTATTTCTAGTGCATGATTTTTCGCTATTGGCTAATTTCCAATTTTCCTTAATATTATTTCCAGCGATTTATTAACCTAGGGTCTAGGGTCTCTGTGTTAAACTCTTAACTTTGAGAGCTTATAACGCCGTCAAAAGTCAACATTTTAAAACCAAATTTGGAATCCAGCCTCGACTAGTCAAGGCCTCTCTACAGTCCAAAAATTGTGAAATTCGGTCCAGCCAAACCCGAGATACAGAGAGGGGCCAAATAGACAACTTCTTGTTCTGCTTCTTCTTGATGATGTTGTTGTTCTGGGGATACTTTCGTCTGTCCTCTTACAGGTCAAACCATTTGTCCTATGAATCTGGTTCTTAGCTCATTTTACAGGTATTGCTCTGTAGATGTGCCCTTTCCATAAGGCATTTTCGAATTGGTCAAGTGGTTCAGGGGTTATGGAGCTCTAAACGACCAGATTGATTGTTTTACATTGTTTTAAACATTGTTATTATGCAACAATGCCAATTTGCAAACGCCAGCTGCAAGACTGAAGATTAAAGGATTTGTTTCAATTATTAACAGTGTTAGTAAGAGTCAGCCTAGGGTTTCTGTGTTAAACTTTCAATTTGGACCGATAACTGCACTGTTTTACAGTTTAGCTGCAATTCTAAAAGTAACACGAATTAATAAACAAAAACGGAACGTTAAATGTTTAGAGTAAGGGTCTAAAAGTCAAAACCTAGAAGGAACACGGACAAGCTTTGACAGTAAGGGTCTAGGTATAAAATTTTGTAAGAGGCTGGTAAGCATTAGACCCTTACTACCCGGTGGTCAGAAATAAATACATTTTGACGAAAAACTGGAAATCTTCCTACAAAGACTCATGTGATGATCCAGTGGTTGGTATACGTTTGCTGCTTTGTTTTATGTTGAAAACTATTTGTCCATGTAGTAACATGGTAGGGTATTCTCAGCAGAGAGCATTACTGGTTATCTTCCACCGTAAATCTACGAAATATAATAAAAAATTCTAAAGCATCAAAAGACAAAATGCCAAACTTCACAAGAAAATTGTGTTCTTAAAGTTCTATAACAATATTCTAAGAACAAAGAAACCTGATACAACCGTTCATACACATTCTGTCCGAATAGAGTAGACCTAAGCTAACCACCGGGTAGTAAGGGTCTAATGCTTACCAGCCTCTTACAAAATTTTATACCTAGACCCTTACTGTCAAAGCTTGTCCGTGTTCCTTCTAGGTTTTGACTTTTAGACCCTTACTCTAAACATTTAACGTTCCGTTTTTGTTTATTAATGTTTATTTACGCCTGATTAATCGCAGGGGCATTACCTTTAAAGGCGCATGCTTTCCTGTATGACTCAGTTTTTCAAAATTAGCCGAAACGTATGTAAATGTTACCAACAATTTTATTTTCTGATTTATTCCGACGTACGAGACGGTTTTGCTACAGTCACTGAAACGTATGTGTATGTTGCAAAAGCTGTATACTCATTCTAAAACGTAATTTTCGTAAGTTTTTTATTTAATGAAATTTAAAGGTGTTTACTTTCATGTTGGCTTTAATGCTTAACTCAGTTTTGTAACACTGAAAACGCTTTTATTTTCTTTTTCCTATTTTTTCCGTGTGTGAAAACGGTTCACTCAGGCCATATACGAAAATGTTGAAAATGCTTTTTTACTAAAAGTTTTTATTTCCAAGTTGGCTTTCACTCATGACTCAGTTTTTGAGCTATATACGCGTGGGATGCACGAAAATACGCAGAGGGTATGGCCTTTTAAAATGTAATTTCCTTCAGTTTTTTTTTTTTTTTACTGAGGCTTAAAGGCGTTTACTTCCATGTTGGCTTTAATGCGTCACTCAGTTTTGTAACATTAGATAACTGCTGAAAAAGCTTTTACTTAGTTTTTCCTGTTTTTTCTGTGATCGTAAAGCATTCCTCAGGCCATGTGAAAATTCTGCATCAGATATGAAAATCGTAAGAGAGTGTGTCTTTTTATGATTCTTACTACGTCCTTATATGCTCGCATGGTTTCAGCAACAGAATTTCTAACATAGGCCTATACGATTGTTTCCAACATTGACACTACGATCAATGGTCACCTATTAAGTGGCGCTGGAGTCGTGCCTTACAAAGAATAAAGAAATAAATCATACGGTAAAGGGTAAACGAAGCAAGCAGTCTGCATTAAAGACTGGCCTTGTGAGGATACAAGATACACTAATTTGATAAAGAAAGAAAAGACAACTGCCCCCACTGGGACTCGAACCCAGGACTTCTGCTAACTAAACCAGGCACTCTAACCACTGCGCTACCGGGGCGGATACTGGCTACAAGCTCGTATTTTCGTGGGATGTTTGGAAACAGTGAGGGCGTAAGACCCTATTTACTTTTTAAGTAACTCTAATTAGCCTACTTCTAACTTTCGCCGGACTGTGATGATCCAAATCTTTCCCTACCTGTGACGCAAACACCGTGGGGTATAAGCTACCTAATACCCAATAAATTACAAGGTGAATCTAATTTAGATACTGTCCGAGTACGAATTATTTTTTTTCCCCTCAGGGGCGTTCTGTACAAGAGCAAGTGCTTGACCTGTAGTCCTAGTAACTGGCCAATACGTTGACCCTCTTTCGATTTGGCCATTCTCTTTCTCATTATAGCGACATCCACTCTCCTCCCGTACGTATCTCCTTTTGCTTCAAAGCAAAAAATGCCCCGAAGCCTCAAGTCCAGGAAGAAAAGAACACGCCGAGTTGCACATCAGACGCGACGGATAACTGTGATTAAGCAAAGAGGTTTTTGCAATTTGGTTCTCGGCTAAAAGCAGCTCTGCGCAACGAATGACGCTATAAACGTGTGACGGATAGCACCTTCTTTTCGTATGTTAATGTTAAAGGAAACGGCGCTAATAAGGAAAACCGAATCCAACAATTATAACGAACTGCATGCGCACTTACGCACTTTTTAAAATTTCATTCTGTTGTATATATTTGCAGACAAATCGCCCCAGGAAATCGTCTTCTGGAAGGAACATTCAGACCACTTGAAACTTGTATATTACCAAGCTTGGCATAAAGTAGGGTCCCCTTGGACCGACATTGGAGTCTTCAAAATTATTTTACCCCTTGTCCCGCCACTCGTTCTGAGTTGACGACCTTCCGGTGACCGTGAGTACTTTCACGGAAGACTTGCCCCATAAATTACAATGCGAGTTTTTTACGTAATGAATACAGGAATCCTCCCAAACCCAAAACTGGTATAAGAGAAGCCTCCAATCTTCCAAAAAGGGTCGACCTTTGAAAGAAGTGATATCATTCAACCAGGGAAAGGGTGCCACGGTTAATCCTATTAACCAAGTTAATCGCGCTGACTAATAGTTCGAAAGTTAAATGAAAATTAGAAGATTGCTACTCCCGGTAGCAATCTTCTAGTTTTCATTTAACGGCCGAAGTATTATTCGGTACGATTAACTTGGCTAATAGGATTAACCTTGGCGGCCTTTCCCTGGATGAATGATATCACTACTTTCAATGGCCGAGTCTTCTTGGAAACTCGGCGGCTGCTCTTATAGCAGTTTTAGTTTTGGGTGGATATCGCACGCAACTTTCATAGGACTGTAAATTTATCAACGGTCACGCAGTGTTATCGTCATCTCTACCTTTTTTTCCGGATTTACCGTTTCATCAGTCAAATTGACACGATTCGATTTATTGTACATGCATGCTTCACATGCTTAAGTTTGTTCAATCCCGCTTTTGAGCACACTGCTAACAAACACAGATTTTCGTTTGCTTCGCTCAATCAATCAGCGCATCCCCCTCCCCGCATCAGCTCCTCCCGAGACCCCATGTTCTGCCACTGTGTTGACGACCTTCCGGTGACCGTGTGTATTTTCACGGAGGACTTCCCTTAAAAATTACAGTCTGAGTTTTTATGTAATGAATTTACGTGAAAGGAATATCACTTGTGCTGTAGTCGGTCCAATCAAGCCGAAAATACTAAGGAACAACCTCTAAATGACCTTGAAAAGAGAAAGGAGTTATATTTCTTACATTACAAACCAGGAGGTAATAAATGCATACACTTCCGTAGGACGTGGGAGTGTCCATGCTGTAACTATTGCTTCATATCCCATCTCTTGTCACAAGGTCGTCTGGGAGAGACGCTGGGGTTTCATTTTCCCAGCTCCAGGTCAGTTATTCAACTTCGCCACAAGCTATTTTTACCAGAGCACTACTAAAAGGCGTCACCTTCCGGCATGATCGTGAACTGGCGTTAAGTCAAAAGGCGAGACACGCGATTTCTACCTCTGTCGGCCTTGGCTTGAAGAAGCCTCTTTCTTCCCGGCTTCATGATCGCGGAGCGCTGTTGACACAGAGCTACCTGGACTAAGGGCGCGTTTATACAACCACTCGCCTTTGCATTCTTGCAGCTACAATCTAGAAATCATCTGAAATTCCAACATGGCGGCATTTTTAGCTTTGCAAGCTCCCAACGAAAACTTCCGACTGAAACGATGTCGAATTTAGCTAATCCATGTAGCATTGTTACCATGGTAACGGGACCTTTACCATCACGATTAAATTCTAGCTGAGAGAATGCAAAGATGAGTCGTTGCGTAAACGCGCCCTAATCATAGCACGAGTGGTATTTTTGCACCTATATCTATTAGCTATACAACGTGCTTTTAACGTGGCTTATCTCAGCAAATAG
>JAHWFP010244351.1:0-16990 GCA_023313725.1 Lithobius niger
ATTTTCCATGTCAGCACATTATTGCGAATAGTGCATTTTTAAAAGTGCTGATAATTGATGATTTTGCAGCTTTAGTTACTGCGACACGTGTCTTTATAATCTGGAGCTGAAGTAGGCAATCATGTTATTTCTATAGGATTTAAATAATTGCAATAAAGTTGAACTTTATTTTCTATCCTGTTCTATGCTCTAACTAGTGTTTGTTGAAAAGTAACATGGTTTATGCTATTTCGAATGCGCGCTTTCGGACGAACGTATTAGTAAATTAAATCATGAGATGTTACGAATGCACGTTTTGTACAGTAATAATCTAATAAGGAAACGACAGCTAAACAGCAACGGAAGTGCACAAAATCGTAAACACAACACATTACATTTCAAGTAGTAGAATGGTGTTTTGACTTTTGTTCTGATCCTTTGTTTTGATCTTGGTTGATTTTTGTTTAATTTTTGAGAGTTGCCGAGTTCTTAGCGAGTTATACGTGCGTAACAAATTATAAATGGTTGTAAAATTGTAAATAATTTATCACTGCATACTTCAAATAGTTTTGTTTATTTATATTTTGTTTTGGAGGCCACCCAATCTTGGATGTATCTCCAATGAAGTTTAAGTTAAAGAAATTTTCAGAAAGGGAAAAATAGCCGCTACATGTTATGGTTGTCCGTTGTGCAAATAGGTGAATGCTTCATTGCTCGACTTAACGTAAGTTCTATAAAAAAATCCTTTTTGTGATATTGTCGCAAACATGGTTGTTGATTTTTAACAGAAAAAACAAAAATACTACCACCTAGGCATTACCCACTTTTGGCATCTATGAGGAAATTAGATTTATGTAAGCCATTTCTTGGTTCCCAAGTTAGGTTTCTTTATCTTGATCTTGCCATAAAAACAATGAACACAGCAAAAGAAGCTGATAAAAGTTTAGAAAAATTGCATTTATAACAGTGAAACTGTTGTAAACTTATGCTGTATTTAAAGTGGTCTTATCGTTGTCTTAATGTTTGTTCTCAATGAGGTATCAGATTTGTGCTTTAAAAATCAAAACTTGTCAGGTTTGTGCTCTAAAAATCAAAACTGCCAGATTTGTGCTTCAAAAATCAAATCTGCCAGATTTGTACTTTAAAATCAAAACTGCCAGATTTGTGCTTTAAAATTAAAAACTGCCAGTTTTCTGCTTTAAAAATTAAAACTACCAGATTTGCGCTTTCAAAATTAAAACTTAATGCTTTAAAAATCAAAACTGCCAGATTTCTGCTTTCAAAATTAAAACTACCAGATTTGCGCTTTCAAAATCAAAACTTAATGCTTTAAAAATCAAAACTGCCAGATTTAAGCTTTAAAATTCAAAACTGCCAGTTTTCTGCTTTAAAAATTAAAACTACCAGATTTGCGCTTTCAAAATTAAAACTTAATGCTTTAAAAATCAAAACTGCCAGATTTCTGCTTTCAAAATTGAAACTACCAGATTTGCGCTTTTAAAATCAAAACTTAATGCTTTAAAAATCAAAACTGCCAGATTTGGGTTTTATCCTCGTCGATATTAACTCACCTAAACTCGCCATGTGAAGTTTCGTTGTCCTCCAAAAGGGGTTCCATCTTTGTTTTGTGTCAGAATGGTTGATTGATTTTATTTTGACTAAAAAATTTGAAGGGTTTGTGGTTGATTTCCCTTCATGGATGACTTTGGATGTCTTCATTGTTGTGTATCGTTGCCATGACGCTATCCTGAAGCAGCCCATTGGCCCTTCTCAACCATTCAGTCGACGGTTACTTTGATCCTCCGACCTATTTGTTTTTCGATCCGGGTTTTGTTGGCAGTCAAACGTCATTCCTGTAATGAGAGGAAACAAATAGTCACAATTAATTACTCATTACGGAAAATAGAAGTGTTACTTGTGGCGTCAGCCGTTAGTTCCGATCTACTGTCATTTCTCTTAATTTGGTGTTCAAGTGACCAGGAAGTGCGTATTTTCTTACAGATAGTTTTGGTAACGTCTATGGCATGGTCTAGATGAGTCATGTCGAAACAAAGATGAAGTATTTATCGGGATGATACAGAGACTAATGGTGACTTTTCACAGCGAAAAAATATACTGCCGAACAACAAAATTAATTAATTTAACGTTTTACTCATCTCATCATATTTAGAATGTGATAGCATAAAGCTCAGCGTTGCTTTATTGCTTGCTATATACTACCAAAAATAGATTAAACAAAATGAATTATTTAAGGTTTAGTTTACCGCATCTCCATTAATTTAGAATGCGATAGTTATATAACCCGGCGTTGCTTTATTACTTGCTAATTATTCTTATTAATAATTTTCATGAGATTGTAGCCCGAATTTTATTCAATTATCATTAGTTATTCCGTCATCGTTAAATTTATGATGTTGTAAATAGGTCTGAAGTTTACTGTTGCATCCTTGCTTAGCAATTCCTTAGCTACTTTCATGAAATAGTAGCTTACGTAAGATGAGCTAAATGAACTTTATGACCCCATTTTATTGTATGTTTTATTGTATTGTATCTGTATTAATTTATTGAAAAAGAAAATTTCAGTAATTCGAGTAATTCTAAAACTACATTTGACTTGTGTGTGAGGTTGAAAACCTCTCCTCTGGACCTAATTCTTATTAGATCGATCTTTTTGGCTGTAATACCCCAAGTGCGTGTATTAAATCGGTAATTTGAGTGTTTTAGCACGAAACTCCTTTAATTTCGTCGGTCTCGGGAAAGCACGAGTGAAATTCTGTGAGAATTTTGGTTTGCTTTCCTCAAAACGATACATTCGACACCAGATTTTATTTACGTTTTAACGTAATGACAGTTTTGAGTATGCCAGTCCCATCGATGTTTACGATGTGTGCGATGTTTTAGACCTTTACAATAAGGTCTATCCCCCATCGCATTTTGTCAACCAACCTGTCATTTCGTTTGCTTCGGCATTGGTATTTCATATTAGGCCTAACATCATTTTTATGTTGTTGATACACCAAATTAAACGTATCCTAACCGAGATGCATCCTCTTGTTTCCGTAAAAATCCTACGATTCACGAAAGTAACGTCATTGCCATTGAACTAAAAAGAGCTAAAAAGAAGAAAAAGCGGTCCTCAAATGTCCTGTCTTCCCTCTCCCCTCCTCCCCCTTGTAAATTCATTCTTAGCTCCGCCCATGGTTAATGACAAAGAGTAGTATAGGTGGTGGATATCGGTTTTAATATTGTACAATTCAAGCTGCCCCTATAGTTGCGAGGATTATACATAAAGAATCAGGAGCTGTTAGTGAAATAAAACTTGAATCTTTGCTCAGACTAAACCCAGCTTCAGAGCCTCCTGGATCTATATATCAGCTGATTTGTTTGACGACTCAGCTGTCATCATGAGAAAAGCGAGCATTTTAAAATTCCTTACAAGGTTGATAGCATTTTTTCGAGTTTTCATTCTTCTTTATAAGCTCTTGGTGTGTTCCTACCTTGCAGCGAACGTAACGACGGAGTTGAACGAGCACTGCAAAAGGTCTTGGTGAATTGTTAAATTCTTCCTACACTGATAAGCCTAAGGTGCAGCGAATATAGGCCTTCATTTTCTCGATTGGTTTCGGGATTGGTTGAGTGTCTCTCAAGCATTTTTATGATATTCCTGGATTTTTTTGCCGTCATCATTCATAATTCTGCAAAAGTCGTGTTTTATTCAAGCGTACCGCCACGATGATTTTTGGAACGACTGGATTAGGAACAACTAGAATCTCACCCCCAAGGGAGAACAACTCGGGAGGAGGGGGTGGGGGGAAGCTGTTTGGTATTTATTTCTGCTCGGCCGACATATTATTGTATTTGAACAGAAAGATTTGTTAGGGTGGGCCTACCTTTTTCTCGTTTTTAAAACGGTAAGATTTTTTCTGTATTCCAGTCATGCTCATCCAGGAAAATCGTGATTTTTTTGTAAATTTCGATTTTATAGACCATGTCAACGTTTTTCTACTTTATATGTAATAGGTTTTTATTTATTTTGCTAGTCGTTTCAGCCCTTGTTGGAAGTGGCTGTTATTATTATTGGCCGTGCATGCTACAGCCATCGATTCCACGCGTTGGTTTAATTTTTTGGTGGTTTTATGGGTTTTTGCTCATTCTGTTAGGATTTTCCCAACAGGGCCGCAGTTGCAAAAGTATGGAGCCCTAGTCCCCCCCCCCTCCCCCCTGGTTGTGGCCCCGTCCCAAGCAGTAGCATAATCATTCTTTTCTTTTTAACAGTTTTGTTGTTTTTTTCTGGGGAAAATTAGCTGAAGATTACACAAATTCCACAAAACCCGCAATTTTACAAACCAAACAACTTAGTTTGCCTATATATGGACTCCGATCCATCCCCGAGTTGATATGCCGCCATAGCTTCAATGGATAGGTATGGAAAAGTAATAAGTTTGTGCACGTGTTTTCGTTATTGCATTCTAAGCACAACCGATTTTTGATCAGTCACAGGCATGAAATAGGCACAGCGGCTCGAATTAATGCGGAAAACTATTGCTTATTCATTTTGTGCCATGAGGGCGTTCGTTGCATTCGAATCCACCAACTGAATTTTAACCTGTTGTCGCTTGCATCTTAAGAAATAAATGAACATGACGGCTTGGAATATATAGGAAAATTTTGCCTTGCCTGGTTTTGGGATGCGGACAGGGAAAGGCAAGTCATTATGACCATGAATGAAAAAGCATCAATTTATGCGATAGGGCGACCATGTTAGAAATAGAAATAGACGATGCACGGGGGGTGGGGGGGGGGGGGGATCCACCCACCCATATACCCAAGCGACAGATGTCAAATGTAAGAGGTACCACCATTATTACAGTTGTTTTTTGCCGCTTGAGGGAGGAAACCGGAGTACCCGGAGGAAGGGAACGGGCGGAAAACGACCAGAGAAAAACCCGTACATATACACTTCACCCGTATATGTACACTTATGTTAATTAACATATGTAGATATGTTAATTCTTTTTATGGCAGCAAAGAAATAGACTTCATTCTTAAGACGGTAGCAAACAAAACGGGCGACCATGTTAATTTTTTTGCACAGTAACTATGAAGAGGGCGAGCGGCTGTCAGTGTGAAGGAACGTGCAGATTAGTAATAAGTCAGTAATTCGAAACACATCGCTGTATTTACATACTGTGAAATTCGACTACTAGTCATCACTTCGTTATAAACATAACACCAAAAAAAAAAAGGCATTAAGTTCACGTTACGGACACGGACACTGTCCAGCTAATTTTCAGCACCTCTTAAGTGTCTTCATCAGGCTTCTGTTGTTGTTGGACTGTATGCATCTTCGTTTGGTCCACACTTTCGAAGGCGGCTAAATTCAAGTTGGAAAGTGGTTGGAGCAGACGACGATGTTAGAAGTAGTCCAATAACAACAGAACCCTGATGAAGACACTTGAGGGGTGTTGAAAATTCGCTTGACAGTGTTCGTGTCCGTAATGTGAACTTATGCGGACTAAGACATGCATTGTTGACGGAAAACTGACTATATCTAACTGGGCTCGAAAAAAATCAGAGCGGATGAAAATCGTGATCTTTATTTTTTTTTTATTTAGATTTTTTGGTTTGAATCAGAATTTTTTTTATTTAAATCCGATTTAAAAAAATTTAAATCAGTATTTTTTTTTGCTAGCGTTTTTCTTTGGTTATTCATGGATATCATTTTGCATAAATTGCCTAGGAAATAAATGTACAGTTTTGCCAAATTTTGATTTCGAAAACGGGGGTCAGTTTTAATGAACATTACGGGCGATTCAGATTTAAATATTTATCGGGCTTTAAGATAACTTACAAAAAGAATTGTTTCAACTTTATGTTGACGATTGATCAGTCTTCAGTCAAATTATTGCCATGTGTCTGTTTATTTATTTATTTTTTAATTCGGTACTTTCAGAGAAAATGCAAGTTTAGTTTACCAGCATTGACTGTTCCCGGGCGGTTTAGTATTTGTGTGTGAACGTATCCGAATGCTGAAAACAACGTGCCCATAGTCCAAACCTACAGAAGAGGCTGTGGTCATAAGCAGCTGTTCATTGACACTGATCATAAAACAGAAACTAAAACTTTAAACCGGAAAGTTTGTAGAGTGTAACCAACAGAAATATTTAAAGGGTAAAATTATTGGTTTAAATCTGTATTATTGTTAATAAAAATTATTTGATTCTTAAATCGAAGTGATTAAAAGGACATAAATCCGTCCGGTATAGTGCGACCCGTTGAGAATAGCGTTTGCAACATTTACACGGGTTAGACTTGATGTTGCAAAATCACCTCTCACGCAAGAAAAACCAAGAAAATATGTTGGCAACATTTACATACAATTGAACTATAATGTCGCCAAACTGAGTCATGCAGGAAAGCCAACAGGGATTTATGTCCCTTTAATATTAATAAAAATCATCTGATTTAAATCGCTTTGATTTAAATCAATCCATCCTGAACAGAACAAACACCAATGCTACAACAAAACCGGCCGTGCAACAACGTGGCTTCCCTGGTGGATGCTACGCCGGGACCAGCTACAGTTTCCATAAATTCCAGACGAATTCAAGCTATAGATTTGCGTTTAATTTCGCATAAACCGTTTAGTCACTCGGATCGAAAGCGGCAATTGTTTAAGTAAGCCGTTATTTATTAGCAAATGGATAGCTTTAATATCGTAGCGAGAGATTTAAGGTTTGTCACCCGATCAGTGGCGTAAATAACGGGGGGGCAGGGGGGGCAAGTGCCCCCCCAAGAACGAGCCGAGGGGGCGTAAAAGTCGTACGAAAAATCAGTTTCTTTATTTTCTTCAAACTCTTTTTTTCCCCCATTAAGCAACCCAAGAAAAATTTTCGTACAGTAAAGGTAAATTGATTGCAACAAATTGTCAATAATACCAAAGTTCAAGAACAATAAAATCAGGGAGCAGGCATCCTGCGTCACTCATTCATATAAACCCATCAAAATTTTTAAACGAGCTCACCAGTCGCCAGTCTCAATGGGAAACCCATTTTTCTTAGTTGAGGGTTTGAGGCTTGCTATATAGCACGGCCTGTATTGTGGACCCGCTAAGCATAGTGTTTATACTGTTTAAATTACAAGCGTAAGTGTTTGTCCTCTGGTTTTATAATTTTATTGTTTTTGGACAATGAAGTGGATGTACGTTTTTTAGTAACAGCATTATCAACGCAATTTGCTTTCTTAAATACGTATTATTAATCTTACTCGCCACCGCCAGACGGCAGTATAGTCCAATCCCAGTATCCCCGGCAGTTTTACTTTCGGTTTTGCGTTTCTACGATCGAGCACGTTTTCACCACGTTTTTTGACTTCAATTTGTGTACGCAATACATAATTTAGTAACCATCCTGATCATCCAGTTCAGCATAATGGATAATATACCTTCCAAGACAAAGCGACCGTCGGGTGCACAAGACAGAAAAGTTAAGCGCAAAAGAGAAGAAGAAAATTCACAACTTCGCAGTGGAATGCAGCAGTTTCTCGCACGTAAAAGCGCGAACACGGCCGCGCCAGAACAAGCTGCTGGAGAAGACGACGCAGGTAATCACAACGACGACGCGAGTAGAAAGCAAGCATGTATAGGCCTAGTGGACGTGGCTGATCCCGAAATGGAGCGTGATGTACTAAATACAAAATCTGTTTGTGACTGTGAGTCTGCGACTACGTCTATGTCTGATTCTACTAGAACTAATACGACGAATAAACCAGTTTCGTTTTCACCTGAAGCAGATAAGGAGAAAGAAATATCTAGTAGTACTCGTGCTGTTCCTTCTAATGTAGTCTGTAACTTCTGTGAGTTTAAATCAACAGCACAGTGGCCTACAGATCCTGGGTTATACCACGAATGTCAGTGTAATATTTCAAAAAATGACCACCTGCGAAACTTACTAGTTCGCCATGGACCATGCCGCCCACCTGTTGTTGAATGCCAAGCCGGTGGAGGTCGACATTTTTCTACATCGTACTACGAAAAAAGATTGCAAAATGGTTCTAAAGTTCAACGAACATGGTTGTGTTATTCTCCATTATTAAACAAAGCGTTTTGTTTTCCGTGCTGGCTCTTTGGAAATCGAAATGACCCTGCATTCGAGCCTAATTTTGCAGAGGTAGGAGTACAAGACTGGAAACACTTTGGTCAAAAAATTAAAAAACATGAACTTTCCAGCATACACTTCAGTGCTATGTCCACTTGGGCTTTGTGGAAAACAGGAAGCGTTTTGGACAAGGAATTGCAAAAGCAGATTGAAAACAAAGCATCTGAATTACGGCAAGTATTTCATCGTCTGATTGACATTATTATTTTCTTGGCAAATCAGAACATGGCATTCCGAGGACACGATGAAGGAAAAGATTCCAGTTCAGCAGGCAATTTTCTGGCTGTTGTTCATCTGTTGGCCAAATATGATCCACTGTTACGAAGCCACATCCAAAAGAGTGTAACTGGCACCTCAGTTAAGTACTTAAGTCCAGCAACTCAAAATGAGCTTATCCAATTAGCTTCTGATGTAGTACTACGGCATTTAAAGGAATCAATCAAAACTGCAAAGTATTTTTCAGTGTTGGCTGACACAACCACAGACATTGCCCACATTGACCAGTTATCAATAGTTATACGGTATGTTACAAATTCAGCTGAAATTAAAGAAACGTTCGTTGGATTTATACCAGTAGAAGACGGAACTGCAGCAGGCTTAGAGAAAATAATTCTCAACCATCTGCAGCAAACACTGGAACTGGATTTAAAATACTGCAGAGGACAAGGGTATGATGGTGCTAGTGTAATGAGCGGTGTGTACAGTGGTGTTGCAGCTAAACTGAAATTAATTCAACCTAATGCCATATATGTGCACTGCGCAGCTCACTGTCTGAATCTTATTTTGGGGGATGCAGCCACTTGCTCACCTGATGTGCAAACATTTTTTGGCGTCATCCAAAAACTTTACACGTTTCTATCTAGCAGTCATGTTCGTTGGAATATGTTTCTGAAAAGTATTGCTGCTGAAGTAGGAAAGCTTCTTACAGTTAAGAAACTGTCTGAAACACGCTGGGAGGCACGAATTGATGCAGTTCGAGCTGTGAAGGTGTCTTTTACTGCTATCATAAAGTGTCTTGAGAAGATTCGTGAAGTTCGCCATTGTCGTAGTACTGAATTAGTAGATATTAACAGCCTGCTGGAACACATACAAACCTTCAAGTTTATTTTACTTCTTCACATATGGGAAGTAGTTCTACTTGCAGTTCGTGCAGCAAGCAAATACATGCAGAAAGAGAACTGTGATATTGCACAAGCAACAAGAATTTTAAAAATAGCTACGGACGATATGAAGGAGTTCCGAACCAATGGATTTGCAAAGTGTTATGCAGATGCAAAGCTCTTTGCTAATGCTGCACAACAACGTCATCCAAACATTGGCCTTGATTTAACTGAAAATCGCATACGTAAAAAAAAAATGATGCCTGGAGAAACTGCGTCTGATGAAAGTGGTGCTCTTACAGCTGTTGAACACTTTGAATACAACGTTTTTAATTACACAATCGATGTGGTTGTTAACCAATTGGATCACCGACTAGAAGGATTTCGAGAAGTAGCCGACACTTTCAGTTTTCTAGCGCCACTGCAGCTTGCAACAGATTCAGATGTAGCTGCTGTAGCACTATCGAGCCAGAAAATTTGTGAAAAGTACGCAGATGACTTGAACGATGATTTTTTGCCAGAATTTTCATCATTCCGGCAGCTAATCCGATCACAAATACCAGACTTGAAATCCCTAAGTTCTTCGGATGTGCTCAAGTATCTGCTGGATTACAATTTCCAAGAAGTATATCCAAATGTAGTGACTGCCTACCAAATGTTCTTAACCATACCCATTTCCGTTGCCACATGTGAACGAAGCTTTAGCAAGCTCAAGCTCATAAAGACATATCTACGTTCCTCAATTTCACAAAACAGACTGTCATCATTGGCGCTGCTGTCGATTGAGAATGCAGTGGCTGCAACTATAAACTATGACAGCATTATTAATGCATTTGCAGACAAGAAAGCTCGCAGAACAGGGACAAGCCAATTTTAAAGTAAGAAATTTCATGTATGCTTACTGCCAATATAATGGTTAGTCACTATCATTGTCTGCAGTGATGTTTCAAAAATATGAGTAAATAAGTTATGGTGAGATTGTGAGAAATGTGTTGTGTGCTGGGGGGGGGGGGAGCTTATGGACTGAAGCCAACTCCAGTAAGAAAAAAATTTATGTAACAAAGAACTAACGTCTCCGGTAAGTATTTTAAAACATGCCCCAAATCTGGAGTCATTCTTGTGCATGCTACTGGCTGAAGGGGCGTAAAAATGGTCAATTGCCCCCCCAGAAAAAATATTTATTTACGCCACTGCACCCGATCAGGCATGAATCACAAGGACATTTGAGTGAGTTGAAGTGACATTTGTGAATGGGTATGGTGCTAACAAGAGGATAAGCAAACCGCCAACTCAGTGAAATTTATTGTCCCACTTCCTGGCCAGCACGACAATATTAATTTGAGCTTGAGTCGATCGGCAAATGCGTGGTGAGCAAATTCATTGAACTGGCTGGCGGACGTGACAAACTGGTTGATGTCGGCTGTACGTTTCAGTCGGAGACAGACAAGTGTATTGCAAACCACGTGCGTGTGAGTTGAGCGGTGAAACCATCGGCCTAAAAAAAGACTTTTAAGTGATTCCCATAACTTGGACAAGAATCAAATTGTAGACATTCAGCGAGAAATTTTGTGCTAAACATTGGTACCTTTCCTTCCCTGCTTAATGGTCGCTTAGTACAAAGTCGAAAGTTTGAACCAAACCCTTCATTCAGCTTATTGTAATAATTCAGGGTTCATACCGACCTGGAAAGTCAGTGATAGTCAGGGATATGAAATACGGTCAGGGAAAGTCATGGAAGAAATGGAAAATATGGGAAAAGTCGGTGATAGTCGGGGATATTTAGTTATTTTTTTTAGAATGAACCGTGCTGACCAAAATTTCCATCCTTTCCTTTCATTGAAAATGTGATGCATTTGGTTATAAAATATCATCCACAGGTAGCCTGAGTATAGTTTGTTCCACATTATGTTTTCAGAAAACTGACTGTGTGATGCCACGTTTCCTTGCACTATGATTGCAAAAATATGTGGTATCACACTTGTACAGGCTACACAGTTACTGTTGCAGTCTACGAGCGTGATATTTACGTGTTTTTTGTACTCGTAGCGGCAGGAAACGTGGTGTCGTACAGTCAGTTTTCTGAAAACATAATGTGGAACAAACTATAGTCATAAGAAACACTTTGGGTTGAGGGGGCGAGTCAGATTATTTTGGACCTTATAGGTATGGGGTTAAGATTTGTGACAGGTGTTAAAGTCATAAAAAATACTAGGCCATGTTTTCATTATCCATGCACAAACCCCCTCCCCCCCCCCCACCAACCCCCTAAAATTGTCACAAAGTTTAAAAAAAATTGGTGTTTTGGCGTGGGAGCACTGCAGTTGACTGCGTAAGTAAAACATTTTTAAAAACAAGTGTTTTGGTCAGGGATATTTGAAGGAGTAATTCGGGGAAAATCAGGGATTGTCAGGGATATTCATTTTCTGATATTAGTATGAACCTTGTAATTGTGTAAAGTAGTTTGCTGTCCATGCATTAACACATTTGAACCATTATTCTTGTTTATTTTTAATTTCTAATATATCTGTCGCAGGGGTGCAAAATATGCCAGAATGCTACAACGACGTTCGTGGGAAATTTCAGAGAACTGTGGAAATTTACTGAAAAATGGCTTACCTACATAGTGACAGGCTGTGGAAATTTGAAAAAAAATCTGTAGGAAAATTTTGTGGAAAATTTTGTCCAGTAAGAATTTTATGCACCCCTGAACTTTCGTTTTGTGTCCACCATCTAGAAATCCTAACTAAAATAAATTACCACTTTCTGTGATATTATGGAGGCCCCCTCCCCTCCGTTACAATACTGACAGGTAGCTGAGCAGTCACAAATAACTAACTTGGTATTTTAATCAAATTTCAGGCTTGTAATTAAAGGTACATGCATCCTTGTTGGCTGAGGGAACGTTTATGCAACGACTCGCTTTTGCATTCTCGCAGCTAGAAGCTAGAAATCATCTGAAATTCCAACATGGCTGCGGTTTTAGCTGCACCGGCTCGCTACGAAAACCGTTAATAATGAGAGTTCAGAACTGATTGGAACAATTGTTTCGTTAGGAGGAATAATTAATCTTATTGTCACGGATTATAAGACTGCAAGTATTTGCTCAAACGATGTCGAATTTGGCTAACCCATGTAGCGTGTTACCATGGCAACGTCACCTTTGCCATCGCGATTAAATTCTAGCTGCAAGAATGCAAAGGCGAGTATAGTTGCGTAAACGCGCCCTGACTCAGTTTTGCGACATTAGTTCAAACGTATGTGAATGTTGCCAACACTGTCATTGTCTTGTTTTTTTTCGTGCGAAATAGATTTTACGCCCATAACTCTGACCTGTGTAAATGTTGCAAACGCTATTTTCAACGGGGTCGCACTACATACCAGAAGGATGTATGTGCCTTTAAAGCATACGTCCTTGCACTATTAACAGCCATGCTTTGCGCTCGGCGGTACAACACTAAGTCATGTCATAACAAAACTATCTCTTCACCGATCCTACAATCGGTCTCTGTTCTAAGATTAATAGGTGATCGATTTAAATTTTGACAATGGGCACTAGTGTTTTCGCTGAATTAGTAAAAACCCGCGATACCAGTGTGACCATTTTTAGAGGCGTGTTGCTCCAGCGTCATGCCAACATCGATAATTATGTACCGCTATATGAAAAAAAAAACATTGTTGATAGGTTACGACTGCCACCCTTTGAATCTTGCACCGATTCAAATGGCAAGTGGCGCTGCGGAAAAACGTTTACCGCCGCCGACGTTAATATTTTACGACAGTCACCTTTACGTCTGACTCAGCGATCTTTTATTTGATAACACTTTTACTTCTTACTTAAACCATGCGCAATGGCTGTTTGCCGTGACGTCACCATGAGTTAGCCAATGACGAACGAGAACAACGGCTGTTTGGTCGTCTGATTGGACTAGTCCAGTCACGTGATACAGCAAACCGCCATAGCATTCGTTTCATCCGTTATATTGGCGGTGATTCCCGCTTCATGTCGTGTTGTTGGTTTCTTTCTGATTCGTTAGCGTTCGAACTTTGACGTCATGAGCAGTTTTCAGAGCCGTTTTCAAGGACGTCAGTAGTGAAAGGGGTAATGGTGTAGGAAAAGGTAGATTTCGAATTTTACTTAGTGTAGTTAGAAAAGTTGGTAAAGTTGGTCTCTGCATGCCAGTTGTAGTCGATTGTTAATACTATCTGGTATCCTGTATATGGATGCCAACCCGTCTTGAACCGTAAAGGTAACCTGTATAAGAATGGCATGCACCCATCGGTCACTTTTATTTCTGATTGCAGAAAATCGATACTAGCGAGCTGCACCATC
Organism: Lithobius niger; assembly: GCA_023313725.1. Taxonomy (NCBI): domain Eukaryota; kingdom Metazoa; phylum Arthropoda; class Chilopoda; order Lithobiomorpha; family Lithobiidae; genus Lithobius; species Lithobius niger. The sequence continues at coordinate 13,566 of JAHWFP010244351.1, forward strand.
GCGCACCTGTGGGTATCTTTCATTATTTTGCAGAAGAGCTACTCACGAGCTGTTCCTCGTGCAGCATTGCTGTCGATGACGCTATTAGTCCTCGCACGCCTTCGTTATTAATAATGTAGATTATGCATAAGTTGCATTAAAAAAATACTTGTCGTGTTCTTAATTATTTGGTTTGTATGCAGTTGAAAATGTAAACTGCATTTCAGTGTCCGTTTGGAGCGACTTATTGTACGAATTTCTTCAAAGATGTGTACTTCAACGTTATACGTGAGCATCACTCGTTCCTTAAACAGTGACATAGTGTGTCACGTTTAGGTTATACTAGGCCGTTTTTTTGCACTGTAAATCTTTTTTTCCTTCAAGTCTACTTTTTACGAACTTTGTCCATTACATTTTTGCATCGTTGATATCTGAAATGTAGGCAGCTCCATCCGATTGCGTTTTTTTCCCCCTTGTAACATTAAAAAAGGTGGAAGGATTGTTCCAAGACGAGTGGTTACGACTAAATCTTCTGCTTCTCCTGCAATAAAATTTCATATTCTAGACGTTGGGCTACTTTGTCATGCATAATTCACGATTCCACGTGTTCTTTACTGCTCTAAAACAGCACGCAGCTATAGGTGGTTTCATTTCCCTTACGATTGGAGTAATGAGGAAAAACGCGGGAATAAAATTTTGGAAATGTTCCGTTTTCGGAAGAGTTTTTTTTTTGTTGTGGTTTAAGTGGTACCTCATTATACTAGGGGAAAAAAAAGACTTCTTTGTTCGAATGAAACTAACCTATACGATGATGTTCTTTGGTGAATACACTCGCATTGCTGTTCCATTAGAATTAAATGAAATTTTATGTGGCGCGCTCAGTGTCTTTTAAATTGGTTGGCATAAACGCGGTTTAATTAAGAAAAAAAAAAAGAACACCACAGGTTGTCCCATAAATATACTGATAAACGTTGGGCACGGAAACATGGAACTGTTGCTAATAAACCCGTATCCAAAAATGAACCGTTACCGACAAACCGGGTGTAGAGGTTTGCTAACGAAAACAGTTTTTTTTAGAAAAAACTCAAAATGCCTAAAGATATCAACACTTAAGTCGGTACACGTTCATAGCATTATTGGTGCTTTGCAACTCAAATCCATCATTTCGGACAGCAGCACGTGGGGGAAGCGTTGGGGGAGGGGGAAGAACGAGAGTTGCTTGTTCTATGCCCTCTTTAACTACCCTACGTTAGTTAGCATATTTATGGGACACCCTGTGTACAGGAGGTATTTTTTTAAGGCAATGTACGTCATTCAAATGGGTTTATCTCGGCGGTAATATCGTTTGTATTGCGAACGAATAGGATTTTCTAATTCAAACGTTTCCGACATAACGGAGTGCAATGCTGGTTTTTACGGTTTTAGCATTGGTAAAGTGAAGGATGAAAATTTGTACCTTTTAAAATTTTGACTCCTTGATGTACTCACATGCCACTTCGAACGGGTGTATTGATTTTTCAGTATGAACTCACGCTTTCTATTGAACATGCAGAAGTAAGCATCGTACGGTACAATTGATGGCAAACTTCCTGAGCGTAAGGATTCGCTTAAAGAAGTTTAAAGGCACACATCCTTCCGATATATCGTGCGATCCGTTGAGAATAGCGTTTGCAACATTTATGCGGGTTAGTTATGTCGCAAAATCATCTCGCACGAAAGAAAAAAACAAGAAAATGACTGTGTTGGCAACATTTACATCGTTTGAACTAATGTCGCAAAACTCGCCCATACAGGAAAGCCAACAGGGATACATGTACCTTTTAAGTTGAAAGTCACTGTTAAATAAAAAGATATATTTCTCCCGGTTGGCTTTCTTGTTTGGCTTAGTTTTGCAACATGAAATCAGACGCGTGTAAATGTTGCTACAGCCTTTCAGTTTCCTGTTTTTCCCTTCGTCAGAAACGGTTTTGTTACATTAATTCTAAGCTTTGTAAATGTTTCAAACACTATTTTAGCGCAGGATGCTCGAATATAGTGAGAAGGTATGTCCTTTTAATTGGTTTGTAAAATTTTCAAATCATTTGCATTGGTCTGGTGTAGAATGGGCATGATAAGATAAATAATTACGATATTACAACAACAGCCTGCCTCCACCGCAGTTAACACAGTGTAGTCCGTCGAGTCAATGAGACTGGAGGCATGCCCGTTATACATTTGTGTCATGTCATTATATAGTAGGGGAAATTCTTGTCAACATATTAGAGCATTGGGTTTTGAATAATATTTCGACATTTTTTTTTTATCTGCACATCAATAAGATTATCTGTATAAAATTTACCATGGTCGCCCGTCTCTAATCACGCCTTGTATGTTTTCATTATCCGGCTATTGACACACAAAAAAAAAAAGGTGAGTTAGCTCGGTTAAGTACGTCGTCAATGTTTTAACTATATTGATTGCACTATTCGTGGCAATTTTTATTTCTCCTATTACTTTAAGTTCCATACTAAATCGAAGCAACCAATGTTTCCAAACTGAACCGTATTTTGAAAGCTATTGTTTAAGCGTGACTTCCTTCTTAAGGTGAACTTGCTTGCCGTATTTTCCATAAATTTAAACCGGTACAGGTGTGAACATAAAAGAAATTAAACGTATAGACTTAATGAACAATGTCAATGTGGAGGGTATGATGGACGTGCTGTTAACCGGTATTCCTTTGTGTTGGAACGTAAATTAAAAGGACATATCTTCTCGCTATACTCGAGCATCCTGCGCAAAATAGCATTTGCAACATTTATATAGGTTAGAGTGAGTGCAGCAAAACCGTTTCTCACGTGAGGAAATATAAAAATGAATATCTTTCCAAAATGGAACATACTGGAAAGCGAATGTATCTTTAATCGAATGTGTACCTAAGTTTTATCAGCTTAATCAACTTCAGTATTAATGCCAGATTATCTGCACCTTAAGTACTTTGACATCGCTTATCTTGTATGGGTGGTTCATCCAAATGGTGAAACTATAAAGAATTTGTAGTTGTTGTTGAGTAGAAACTTAATCCAAAGAAATTGACAGTTTATGAACGAAAGACGACAGTGATTGGTTAGTTAAAATCTCATTAAAAGCAGTGCTTTCGTCAAAACTTATGTGATTGTTGGTTACAGGGCTGTATGATACTAGGAAGGCAATATCACGAATCGATTGCGCACGTTGAGAACCGATCTAACAACCTCTGCATTAATGTTAAAAATACAATTTATAGGACATTAAAATATCATTAAATAACATGTGTGGCGTATCACGCACATGTTGCAGTTGTGTGCGCGTGCCAACATGCTGCTATGGCTCGATTTGCAGCGTTTAAAGTAAATAGTAGAAATAAAACAAAGTTAAAAAGAAGGTTTGAAGTTTTAATTCAGTATTTCAAGTATTAATTTTAGCTCTAT
>JAHWFP010244351.1:17000-36178 GCA_023313725.1 Lithobius niger
GGGTATTTTTGTTAATGAGAAGGAACTTTGTAAAATCGGCGGATTCACAAGGTCATGAGATAAAGTGGGGGATTTAAGTAAACAGAAATCAATAAAGAGGTATTTCAAGGAGCCCCTGTTCAAAATTCTAAATCATAAAATAAATATTAAGAAGATTTTTCTGGACAGTTAAAAAAAATAAGACTTAAAGAAAATTACCAAGCGGAAGAAACTTTGGTAAACTAACATTGTTGTAATAAATACAACCTGTTGTGTGCTTTTCTATTTTATGATCAAATGTCAGGGGAAAAATTCCTTTTTTTGCCTGGGAAACCTGGCAAAGTCGGGGATTTTTTATAAAGGTTTATGCGGTTGCGGGAACACTAGAGTTCTTTTCCGTGGTAAATGACAGTCTACAGCAGCTTTATCGCCGTTCACAATTTGTAACTTTTTGCATGCTTGACACTAGGTCAACTACACATCCAATATAGGAAATGTAGGACTATTGTTTGCTTTGAAATTTTGTCATCAGATGTCGGAAGAAAATTACATTTTTGGTCTGGGGAAACCTGGGATAGTGATAGGATTTTGTCAAGAGATTTGTGTCGGAACACTGTAAGATGATGATTAAGGGGGTCGATTAGGACATACAGAATTCTTGGTTACTTGTGTCCACACAATGTGTTGTAACGAAGGGTTAAACTGTCTGACCGCCACGGTTGGAAAGGATTCTTGAAAGTTGTTGGATTTGGGGAGTGGTGAAAGCCATAGGGTAAGGTAGTCTAGTCTGGTGACCTGGTTTCCCACAATTTGAAATAGTGAATGTGTGACGGGAAGCAAAGACTATTGTCGCCTGCGGTAAAAAAAAAAAAGGGGGGGGGGGGCCATGAATTATAACTTGCTATTGACTAAAATAACAAGAATAAAACCCAGGGAACCGCAGCTTAAATTCAAAGTGCACATTTATTCACAAGTCTTTTAAAATCTGTTCAAGTTAAAATAATTCACACTACGCTGACTGCAGCTTTAAAATTGAAGTTAACAGTTTAAGGATGGGTGGATTAGATCACAACTCAAAATGACGGATTATAATAACATTTAGAAAACCTCGCTATGAAATACAACATCGCATTACTTGCCTAGATGCGAAGAGATTCAGAAACGACGAAAAACAAGGCAAAGTTGGACCATTTGAGGGCATCCGACCATAGCAACGAAGTGAAGGCTACAGTAAACAACGAAGGAGTAGCCTGAGTGCCCCCCGACGCCCAGCACACGTCATGCCAACGCCAGATCTTGTAAGACACATGTCCGACAGCGCGATTACTTAAAAATAAATTGAACGGAAAATTATTAATTACAAATCAAGCAAAACTTAGAATGGCAACATAATGAAACTTACACTAAATCGCACACTTAAATAAATATTACAATTGACTCCATGCGTGAATAAACTAAATACTATATAAAAGAATAATCGAAGTTAAGGCGCGCGATTCCCGAACTGAGGCGTGCTTCAGTCCTTGGTTTAATCCTTGGCCTGAACCGGAAGTAAGTTTGTAACGTGAAAAATGGCTTATTGGTGCGTCTTATCCTACCAAAATTATCGTTCTTCTTTGTTTACATTCACCACGAGAAAGGTTGAACAGTCTTAAGCAAGCACGTGCAGTGAGAACTTTGGAACGACTCGTATTGAAGTATCAGGTTAAAAGTACGAAACATGGTAAAGATGACTATTGCTACAGAACGACTCGTAATTCTTAACACTGCTACTGCTGTAAGATTATATTGGAGCATCGTTTCCGGACAACTTCGCACATGGAGTTCAGTTTCCCCGCACCCCTTCGAGTACTGCAGAAATCACTTTGATGTCTATACACCGACAAGTACAAGCTAGACATGTTGCAACCTCACTTCAACAATATGAATGAAGACGCATTTCAAGAATACTTTGGGTAATTAGGAATGTCTTCAGTGGTCTACTCATGATACACCGACCAGAATTGCTATCAGTGTACCTACATGAGATTGAGAACGTTATATCACCGAACAAAAACTTTAAAAGAGCAGTTACATCCATTTTGGCATGTATGTTTTTGGATCACTTACACAATAACTAAACACTAGAATTGCGATAGGAATACGTTACGTAGGTCCGATGCAACAATTTAATTACTGCATCACCAATACACGTAATGGGTACCGCCATTGTTTTGCGCGGAACAACCGAAATTAATGCCGAAAGATGGAGGTGTTCTGTTTCGAATCAAGTTCCGACAGTGGCCAGCTAAGGACGTCAGACGCTTGAGCTACTCACAGCCAACAGAGCCATCACAGTGGGCTTCCTTTGGAAATTTTAGACGAAACAGAACAGCTCCATCTGTCGGCATTAATTTTGGTTGCTCCGCACAAAACAATGGCGGTACCCATTACGTGTTTTGGTGATGCAGTAATTAAATTGTTGTATCGGACATTCGCAACGTATTCCTACCGCAATTCTTGTGTTTAGTTATTGTGTAAGTGATGCAAAAGTAAAACATGCATGTCAAAATGTATAAAATTGCCCTTTACAGCCTTACACATATTACACTAATGTTTTCTTGAACCTAGTGATGATGAATTGTCTTTGCTCTTCGTTCCATCTTTGGTTACGTGCTGTTAACATCTTTATTTGCTTCCACCGTTAGTGTATTTCTGCCCCGCAATGTTGTCCCAGCTCCGTTAGTATGGATTTAGTTGCGTAGCCGAATGATGCGCAATTCTGTAATTTTGCATTGAAACTTACCGGAGACAACCTAATTCGACAATTTTTAAGCTTGAGAGAATCCATAACACCAAGGTTTCATCCACATATTGAAGTACGAAGGGTTGTTCTATAATCTGTGGTTGTGTCAGTTTGTTTTCTGAATTTCGTTTTAGGACAAAATTCTAGATTTTAAAGGGCAATTACATCCATTTTGACATGCATGTTTGACTTTTGGATCACTTACACAATAACTAAACACAAGAATTGCGGTAAGAATATACGTTACTTACGTCCGGTATAACAATTTAATTACTGCATCACCAAAACACGACACGGAGATCGCCATTGTTTTGCTGGAACGCTCAGAAATTAATGCCGACAGATGTCACTTTTCGATTTCGACTCGCAGCCGATTGAGATAGCTGTATTGACTGTGAGGAGCTCAAGCGTCTCGGCCTTAGCTGGCCGGCAGTGTAGTGGCCAGCTAAGGCCGTCAGACGCTTGAGCTCCAGCTCTGTCGGCATTAATTTCTACGCGTTCCAGCAAAACAATGGCGGCCTCCGTGTCGTGTTTTGGTGATGCAGTAATTAAATTGTTATATCGGACGTAAGTAACGTATTCTTACTGCAATTCTTGTGTTTAGTTATTGTGTAAGTGATCCAAAAGTCAAACATGGATGTCAAAATGGATGTAATTGCCCTTTAAGCTTCACATTACTGAAGCAATATTTTTGTGACCCTGAAGGATGACCCCCGGGGTGCCCGCTCCCCCTCCCCCCCCCTCCCTTTCTTGTTCCGGTACTTTAAGTATGTAACATGATTTGCATGGCTTACTGAATATCAATTGCTGCGCTCTAGACGTTTTACGACCAAACGCGTTAATTAGCTGCCATATTTACATATTTCAGTGATTTAAGGCAGACAAATGTCTCATTCCATGAAACAGAATTTTTACGTTCATGCTTTACGTTGGGGAGGGGGGAGACTGTGACGTGTTCCTGTTGACTTTCCTCTCGTAATATTTGTCGTGACACTTCAGCTTGAAACTAAATTTATTTTCAACTTTAATTTTACATAATTTTTTTGATATTTTTTTTTCAATGGAGATGAAGATGTTTATTTTCTAATTTCCACATTCCGTCGTTTTTAAATTTCGATTTGGTGTGCGAGTTAATGATTTTCGAGTGCGTGCCGCTGTTCACAAGAGATTTTTTCGCGCCCAAGTAATAAAACTGTGCTGTTACGCCCGAACCAAAACCATCACGGTAATTTTATGTAACAACCCAACTCGAAGATTTGATTATGATCGTAAAACGCGGAAACTATATTATTTTTAAGTGTTGCTACTTCAAGTCATGAATCAAAAGGCGGCGTAACTTGTTTAAAAGTGCTGTCGTCCGATGTGGTTATTGTGCCACATCGCATCGTTTACGCCCACCGATTTAGATAAAGTTACTCCTACCACAAATTTGTTATTCAACTCAAAGGCAAACTGTGAATGCGTTCATGTAAAGTAAAATTTATAGTTGTCAGCATCTCCCTATAAAGATAATGGTTGCACTTTGAGAAGATGGGAGGATTTATGGGACACCGGATTCTGGGTTCAAGAAGTAGTTATAAAAAGAGGTTCCGTTTTCATTTTTACACCCTGATTGTCACTATTTATTGCGGTTTACAGACTTCGTTATGTAACAAAACAAAAACTTGCTTGGGGGCTCTACCTTTGCTCATTTCATTTGATTTAATTTTGACAGTTTTGAACTTTTATCACGTCTTAAGTATGCACATTGGTCGTGCAACAATTTTAAAATGGTAATCCAAAATAAAAACTTTGATGGTAGAAGTTAATGCCTGTGACATGTTCGTAGACTGACTTGGTACACGTGTAGTATCGCTTCTCGTATGCTTCTTTCCTCTAAGCTTTTACACCCATTATAACTAGGTGGTAAAGCTTTCAAAATATTTTGTTAAATTGTGTTAGCTTTTTGAAGCGTATTACCAAAAGAATTTTGGTTTTCTTTCCACAAAACGAGGACCATGGTCGACTTGCACTGAAGACCCCCGGCAAATTAAAAGCGAAATCGAATTACACTGAGAATTTTTGTTTTCTTTCCGCAAAACTAGGACCATGGTCGACTTACACTGAAAAGACCCCGGCAAATCGAAAGCGAAACCGAGTTACACTGATAATTCCCCTGCAAATCGAAAGTGAAACCCTAAAACGAAATCACTTAGGAGAATCGTTTTGTGGAAAGAAAAACAAAAATAATCAAACCGAATTCCACTTGTGCTTCTATGAAATTTATAATTTGTGCGTTTTAGCACTCAAGTCCTTTCCAACAAATTTTCCTCGACCTTCGATCTCAGGAAATGAAATCTGAAAGGAGTTCGTGCTAAAACACACAAGTTATCGTTTTCATAGAAGCACTCGTGGTATTATAGCCGAGAATATCCCACCTCCTCGGTTGTACACCGGCGGTTAATGACCATGGCTTTGAGTCTTATACATACCAGCAGGAGAACTATAGACCCATTAATTATGATGTTCATATTTTAACATTACTCTTTATACTTTTTTAGGCTAGTATCTTTTTAATTTTTCTTCGACAATCGTACATAATTTTAACACATAGCAAGCATACATAATTTTAATTTTTACCGCATTAGTCTTTTAGATATTCGATATCATGGTAATTATTAGCAAACGATTAAAATTTAGCACAGGCTCACACACAGCACCATCTTTCGGTGGATTTCAGCAATGCGTGGTTGATACCACAGCCACCTACAGTAAAGGCCGGATCAGATTAAGACAAATTAGGCAAGTAAAATCAACCATTGACATAGAAAGGAAGCGCAAGTTTGCTAGGTGCTGCCATCTCTACACCAAGCGGCGAAATTTCAAACTAACCCACCAGGGTTCCAAATTCTGTCAACAGATGACGCCACTTGGCAAACTTGCCGCATCGTTATTTGATTCGCCGTTTTGCGGAGCATTGTTGGAGGCAAAGATGATACAGCCTTTACTGTAGGTGGCACGGAGCATACGGAGCATTTAATAGGAGGAAGTCCCCGATGCAGCAAAGCCTATAACGTCTCGCTGGAGACAATAATAATAAGACCAGTCTACCAGTCTCAGCTGATAGACTAGTAAGCTAATAAAACATAGCATTACGTTATTAATATTAATAAACACAATGAAAGCGTAGTCCTTTTATTATTTAATTTGAATTGGGATATACTCCAATAAAGCAACCTGTCTGTAACCAAACTAAAACTAACTAATAAAACGTAGCATTACGTTATTAATATTAATAAACACAATGAAAGCGTAGTCCTTTTATTATTATTTATTTTGAATTGGGATATACTCCAATAAAGCAACCTGTCTGTAACCAAACTAAAACTAACTCGTGCTAATTATTTTGAAATTATAACCACTCGGGATTTAATTGCAAAATAATTAACATCGTTAGTTTGAATTCCAGGTTACAGCCTTAGTGCGAAAACAGTTGCCGTATTATCGACAAAAAGCTGTTACAGGGCTATTACTGCTGAGTATATCCCACTTGCTATACCATGGTAGTAGGTAGAGGAGCTGGGGTATAATCGACCTAATAGGTGTAATCCATGTGTTTATACCATATAATCTATTCCCAAGAGTTTCCCCCCTTGCTACCATAGTGGAGGTAGAGCAGCCGGGGTATAATGACCTATAGCGGGGCATAATCGGGTGATATACCCACCACCTCGATTATACCCCGTGATGTTTTTGTTAGTTAAGGCCTATATTCCGAATGCTGACTCGTGGTAGCACGGATTGAAGTGAAGTCTGGATTTGGTATTCCCAACGACGACTCGTACTTAACTGAGCCAGCATGCCTTACAGAATACCATTCCTGAGTGACTCATAATTTTCCTGTAAGCTTCTGTAGGAAAACGATAACATGCATACAATAACTTGGGAATTATGCCATTAATGGGTTAAATGGGATGGAAAGCCAATGAGCTCGAGATTGATTAAATAAATAGGGATGCAAACCTATTTACGTTGCCTTTTGGACTTATATGTCAGACTGCCTGAGCGGAAAATCGGCCGTGTCAGTATGGCTCAGCGGTAGGACCTCGGTCTTTGATTTCAAAGGTCGTAGGTTGGATTCCCCGCTCAGTCAGTCTGACATATAAGTCCAAAAGGCAACATAAATAGGTTTGCAACCGTATTTATTTTACGCCATTAATACATATTAATGGTTTAATCAGGGAGATGATTTTTTCCCCCCTTTGGAAGGGGTGGGGAAAATCGTGATTTGTAATGGTCTCACCCAGTATATCAATTGTAGCATGTTAAAAAATAATACGTTATTACAACGTGATAGTTCTATTTGGGTTACGGTATTACCTTCTAAACGGGAGTACCAATACTGCAGCACACCCGTTGAAGCATTGGCAATTAGATTTACGTACTCGGGATAATGTAATAACATTAAAACGAGCTTTTGTTTCAAGTTCAATGAAAATAAGTTGTTCTGTGCAACAAACAGGCGTTTTACACTCGTTGTCATAATATAATCGCCAGGGTAATACTACTGTAAGAGATCGTCTTTATATAATCCTCATGTCAGATCAAATAGCTGCTGATCCAACGACCATAATGAATTAACCACATTGCGGATTTTAACTTTTAATCGAATTTAAGCCTCATTCTGCATTAATCCGAAATTTGGTAATTTATACAAATTTACTCAATGACTCCATTGTGTATGTTGTTCCAGTTGGGTAATCCGATTGGTGTGGGGCAGATTATTCATATAGTCCTGCACAGTCCCCTGATTTGGTAGAATTACAAGAGATTTCAGCAAAGTCTTAATGCAGAAAACAATTTTAAAATTGATTTTTCAACCTATTTGGCATCAGGATTACACGTAAGCCGTTTAGTACGAGGTCGAAAGAATAGAAATGTTGTTGAAAAGTGGAGATGCTGACATCTTTTGAAAAGAGGAAACATGTAAATCGGTTCACAGGGTATCCTATAAACATACTGACAAAAATGTTGGGTGGTTATAGCAGACATGGAAACGAGTAAATATCCTCCCCCACCCCAATGTGCCACTCATGTCTGAACCAAGGCCCGCTGAGATAGTAGCTGCGCTCCACTCCAGGCCCGTCAGCTTGCTTCTGTTTAGTGACAGACACGCCAGGAGTCGTTCAGTACCGTACGGCATGAGGATTGGTATCTGAACAAAATTTATGCTTTAAACTTTAAACACGTAAAGGTAACGATCGAATTGCAAGGTCTGGCGCATATTGAGGGCTTTTCACGCATTCACACAGTCCAGATACAAATTCCTTTGGGTTCTCAATCCGTACGGTACTGGACGCCTCCTAGCATGTCTGTCACTAAACAGAAGCAAGCTGACCGGCCTGGAGTGATGCGTAACTTCTATCTCAGCTGGCCTTGGTCTGAACTGATGGATTTGAGTTTGCACTATGGCAAAGCGCCTACAACGCTGTGAACTTGTACGAAGTTATGTTCTTATATCGTTAGGCGTCTTTGAGGCTATTTTCCTTAGCAAACCTCTACACCCTGTATCTTGGTAACGGTTCGTAATTATAGGACACCCTGTGTATAGTGTAAGGGGGCAAGGTGAGAGGCCTGATGGTTAGCATGACCGTCTCATGTTCCAGAGGTCCCGGGTTCGAGTCCGGCATCAACCAACCCAGGTATTTTCAGGACGAGAAGGGTCTGTGATGTCTCGTGTGCTCATGTCGATTGTGGCATGTAAAAGAACCTAGTAATTTCCGATGGGATTTACCTAGCAGAATTGTCTCTCTCCTTGTGGCGCCATGGCTACGGCTGGGTGCGCATCAAAAGCTAAAACCCTGTATAGTGTGGTAGCCTCCGCTCACAATTATTAATAAATACTGGAATTCGTATGTTTACGTAACTGTTCACTTTACTGTCTCACAGTACGGTCAACAAAGCTTTAGCTGTTTGGTTTATTAGTCCCCTGTCCGCCTCCCTTTGTCCCCTGCAAGACAAGACAGCCAGCCAGATGGTTGGTTGCGCGTGTCTACGTTTGGAGCCAAGTCAGCTCTATTTTATCCTAAAGATTCTTTCCTGTAATTAGTAACTCCGCTTTTTCTTTCTCGGATTTCTGTAAAGACAGAACCCGAACCTGACCTTCATCGCCAACATCACTCACTGGGTTAATATTATTTTTAGCTAAATCTGTTTAGCTAACCCTTTGCCGCCAAAGCTTCACCTGCTGAAAAAAAAAATTATGGGGAAAAAAAAGTAAGTAACGTAAACTTTCTTTTGGCTGCTGCTTCATTGACTTGGTTCAAGGTTAGAAGAACGAAGTCACATAACAATCCGGTCTTGCAGGCTCATAATGCTTTTTAGTTGACAGCTTAACAAAAGGGCAGTTTTAGCAATTCTAGTTCCACAAGATGTTAATATTTCGCCCTATTTTACACTCCTAAACGCAAAAAGAACGATTGCTATCCGTTAAATAGACTGTTTTGCGTATTTAAAACACATTTTTCACATCTGGTATTTTGATGGCTCTGTCCCTGTTTTTCAATTTAAATAATGCTTTTACCTTTCAAGGATAGTATCACTATATTTTGTCCTTGTCACGTCAAAAGTTTACAGTTTTGGAAAGGTAATTGAGGAAAGACCCCTTAAATTCCAAATTAATTCATGACCATTAGAAAGAAAGCAAGCGTTGCAGACACGGTCAGAGACATTTATTGGTGGGAAAAGCCTACAAAACGGCATAGACTTACTTTAAAAAAGTTGTTTTTGCATTCAGGAGTAAAACGTAGGTGCGAGAATTGAGACATAGCCTTAAAAGGAATGTACAGCTTCGTCAGCTTTAGGAGAACAAAAAGCACAAACAAACAGTTGGAACGATTATATCCCAGGGGAGGAAGATAGTGGGAAAGAAACATTAATTACTGACAAGTATATACTAACGTGTGGTAAGATGGCTGGTCACACCGGGATTTGCTTGTAATGAGCTGCGCGCCCAGTTGATTACGATCTAATCCTTCGTGCGACTACTTTGATTTTTTTCCGATCCGTGTCCGTATTGGATTCTCAATGTAAGGTCAAAACAGAGATGGGATGGTGCTTTGGGCCAGTGAGTCAAAATCCACGACCTAGTTTTCTCCCAGTCACCCAGTTTTACCCAGTGACCCAATAGGACTCAAAATGATACAACGCAGCCCAAAATTACGGTGACCCAATATGACCCACTAACCCAATATGACCCCATGTGAACCACTGACCACATATAACCCTCTAGCCCAAAATAACCCAGTATGACCACTGACCCAAATTAGACTGACTGACTGCCTTTTGCAATGTCTGGTTTCTGAAATTCTGACAGAAACACAAAAACCATGAACCATGCATTTCTAGCTTATGTGCGCTTAAAGCAGGCTACTTGATATTTCTCCCCACAACCCTTCCACTAAAAAAAGAGAAAACTGGTTCTAGGTGTTTCTGTTTTATTCTGTACCGTTTTTAAATCTCATTCCACCTTTTATAAATATCCAACCCTCTGCTATAAGTGCCCTGCGACTTGACTTTCCTAAATGGATGATGGACTTAAAATGAAAAGATGCACGTTACGACGTATGTAAGCTAATATTGAATGTTTTAATCCATCCAGGAAGGATCGATGTGTGACGGAATTTTAAATAAATAGCAAATCTAAGTACATGCAGTTCTAAGTACGTGCAAATCGTAAAAATCTAAAAACATCAAATCAAAAACAACAACAAACCCAAAAAAAGCATGCAAATCAAAATACATGCAAAAAGGTCGAGTGGCCATAAAGTGTGTCTCGAATTGAACGTTAGGACGAAGAGTGTAAACTTCAAAATGTTTAATCAAAAAAGAAATATATATATCATCAAAGGGAGTTGCATATAGTGTTCATAAAGTTGATCGACCCATGAAGGCAGTTCTAAAGTCGAGCAAATTATTACCTAGCCGGTTCGTGGATGTGGAAAGAATATAGTTAAGCTTAAAGGAATACTAAACCCTCCAACAATGAATTTTTTTATCGATACGTTAGGTACCGGAATTAGTGTTAACAGACATCCGACGTCAACAGGTGTCATTGTTTAAGCCGTATGAATTTTTAAACCACCTGATTTAAGCAGACGATGCACAAGCTCTGGATAAACTCCCGTTTGAGAACCACGCGTCGTGACATCATGACTTTTAAGGCGCCTTCCAGCTGTCTGCGTGACTTGCGCGTGCACCAGAAACAAAACGGCATCGCCGGGGACATCGTTTCCGCTTAGCTCGTTCTCCGCTAAAACATCATGCCGCTGTCCATAACGAAGGAGTGTAAAAGTTCGTCAAACCACAAAATAAGTTTGTTCAGTTAACCGAATGCCGAAAAAGATGCCACCCGTCTGCGGAAGTGGTTGGATGTTACTGGAAACAGTGGCGTTAAAGGTTCAAACTGATAAAGCTGCAACGAATTGACAGCGTCAGCGTTATTGGTAGCCATGTTTGTTTACAAGCAGAGACTAGGTCGCGCGCGCTGCACGATGTGAAAGGGTGCGCTCCCTATTTCCCTTAAATGTTTTGACGTTACGCTGCGTAACGAAACCTCCATAGTCGCGAGCTCTCGTAGTGTTACGTTTGGTTGGGTGTCTTAAAAAACGCAGTTATGTTAATTTATTACGACGTAAGTAAGAAGGCAAGCGACATTTTGTAAGTTTTGAAGGGGTTTTTAGGGTCTTAGTTATCATTAATAAATTGGAAAAGTGAGGGATTAGTAATCCTTTAAACAACCTAAGACAGACTTAAGCAATGCCTCGTTATACTCAATGGAACAAGTTTAAATTTCGATTTATTTCTTCCGTTTCGAATTTATTTACCATTCTAGTTGCGTACTAGCGAAACACAATTCCCTTCCCCTCTTGTCAACGTTGTGAATGCGGGCATGCAAACTGTTTAACAACCAGATTGACTTTTGCTTTGAGTCATTTCAGTGATAAAAATCGGTGACGTCGCTACAGAAGCCGTAAGAGTATCGATTCCTATGTAAATAAAGCGGCTTATGTTTTAGCGAATCGCTACTCTGCTTCTCAACCCTAGTAAGTCACAAACCAATATTTAGCTGGGAGAGCAAAGAAAGAAAGATAATTAAAGTGTCCGCGGCCTATCTTGAGTTCTCCCCAGAACGAGACACGCAATCAATTGTATGTTTTTGGTAGCAGAGTGCCTTGTTGATATCCATGATGGTTACAAAAACAATGGCGGCCGTCGACTAAAGCCGCCCTTTCCAGGAAGACTCAAGACAGACCGCGGACACTATAGGAATTAGGCCCCAGTGTATTGTGCACCTGTATTAATGCCTTTTGTTAACGGTAAACCTTTTTGACCTATTAAGTAAGTAAAATTGTAATGTTTAAAAATTGTAAAAATTTACAGGGACCTACCAGCAGGTTTGGGTTGTAATATTTTAACATTTAAACGTGCCACGTATACGCGTTGTGATTTTAAACGATCTTTACGTGGTTTGAGAATTGTCAATAAAAATGACATTCGTGTTTAGCAAAATAGAATTTTTATCGTGTTTTCATTATTGAAAACGTTTAAACAGTTCATAACATTGCATGTTTCTTGAGAAAACTTCAATAACTCGTAACAAACGTCAATAGCTCATTGGAATGACTCAAAATTAACTTGGGAGGTTTCCATCCATACGAGGTTTGTACTACTGGTACTGGTATGGCAATTTTGTACAGAAAAAAATATGTTGTGGATATATGGTGTAAAGTGTGCGTAATGCATATGGGAAGCCCAAGAGATAAAAAAAAAATTTTAATGCAAAAATGGCGATACGTTTGAGAAATAGGGTAGTGGTATGTATAATACATGCTGAAATGTTTTATTCATTTAAATTACTAACAAGAAGTTCAATCTTTCTCGGTTGATGCAGAAACTATTAAATAATTATTTCCACAAAAAAACTTGTTAGTTTTCGTCATTTGAAACTGGTCAGCAACACCAATTTACAGATCTATATTATTAATCGTTAGTTAAAGGTAATATACGCTAATTTATATAAAAAATAATAATAAAATAATTTTTTAACTGCAATCGATTAATTTAATTTCCAAAGAAATGTTTAAACGAAAAAAGTCAAGTTTTTACGAAACCTGTCCTGCTGAAGAATGACTAAACAGCCGAAATTTACTAAAAGTATGTTGCAAACTGGCTGTCGGGAGGCCAAAAATAGACACTAAAATAACGTAAATTGCCTTATTTTCTTTGACACCCCGGGAGGGGGCATGCAGTACTCCTACTGACCTCCTTGCTGAGTATGCTGGATCCCTCCAAGATACTTTTGGGGGAGGAAAAAATTCACTCACACACACACACCCTCCCCCCTCCCTCCCGGAAACCAAGTGCCCTTTGAGGCAAGCCCGAGCAGGTAGAATAACCATTGACTACTTTGATTTCTCTTCACTTTCCTTTCGTTCATTGTTCATTCTTTACGTGAGACAAAAGCTTAAAATCAAGCTGCTCTCACGCGCAGAGATGTCTAGAAAAGGCACCTTGCTGGGGATATTTTCATTAGCACAAAACCGGACTTGTTTCAGCAAGCTAAAATTCAGAAAATACTGCTTGTTTGGGGCCCCATTCTAATAATGAATGTTAGAAACCCTTATAGGGGTATTAGTGGCAATTGATCGCTTGATTGTAGAGCGAATTCCTTGGACCTAAAATTTCTCAATTTTTTTGATTTGTTGACGGCTGCTGCATTTTTCAGCAAAGTGGAATCGTTTCCGATTTACAACCTTAATGTACGCCCATAAAAAACGCAACAGCAAATTTTTTTTAAGTCCAAACTTTTTTGTTAGCACCCTCCAGAACCGTCAAGGGACTTTCAAAACTACCTGTTTTTTGAGACATCATCTGACCATTTATGGGCCACCCTGTGTACGTACGCAGTGTTAGAGATAGGGGACACGTTTTTTATAGCTGATAAATTCGCTCTCACAACATCGGCTTGGCTAAAGAAGCCGTTGGGTTTTGCCGCCATTTTGATCCAGTGCCCCTTACAGCTAGCTCAAAGCTAGTTCAGTAGCCAATATGGCGTTATTAGCGTGCTCATAAACTTATTCGTTCCCATCAGATTCCTTCGTATTCTGGGCTAGTGTGGTCAGGGGGAAAAGGTACAAGAGACAGCTTGTCTACGGGCCCAACGTGGCCGACATTGGCAACACACGAAACCAGAGATAAGCTGACCCATCGACTGGGCTTTGAAGTGTACTCTAACCGCGCTACGATCGTTACTGCCGAATTTGTGCTCTAACTAAAGCCCCAGGATTGCAGTTTGATAATGGAGGAAAGTGTTAGCGAGAGCCTGGCAACCTAAGTTTAATCCTTTCGTGTTCCCTGAATGAAAGGACCATTTGAAAGCGTTTGTGTGGGCATTAAAAGTTGAATGTTGTTTGTGTTTAACAACTGTCTTTACGCTCAGTTGTTACTTGTAATGTTGGGGTTTAAAGGTTCTTCCGTTTTTACTGCATGTTAGGCACGCACTTTCCGCACGTGGACTTTACATGTTGCCGACGATTTTTTTTTATTGGTGACTGCAACACAAAGTGGGTTAAGTTCGTTCGTTTAAGTGCTGGCTGTTGAACGTCAGTCTTCTGCCTGGCAAAGTTAAATGAACAAAGTGTGTGGTTCGTCGGCTTTTGGAAAAGGCTGTGGTTTTTGTTGTAGACGTGAGAAGGGAGTTGAAACAGAAAGATATTTTTGGAGCGTAGATCCTTATTCAGTGAATTTTTGGAGTTTCTTTGTAATAACGTCAACATCACACCAAAACTACTGAACCGAATTTGATGAAATTTTTTATGCTGATCAAGTGCAACTTGGCGCCTTTTTTTTTTTCAGGTCGAAAATTTGATATATTTTGGGCAGGAAATTAAGGAAAATATATCGGTAATTGTTGGAAATCGTTATTGGTTTGCGTTAGCGTGAATTTCACATTGCGTAATTAGTAAACAAAAACGAACTCGTTTGATGCGTAAGGTAAGGTTTAACTGATTCGAAGTCAAAACAGCAAAGGAACACAAATAAACTTTCCTGGAAGGACTTCAGATACTGCAGTGTTGCTGTACTGTTTCGTCCACGTGAAACCTTACTGCTGTATTCAAATGTTTTTACCAATTTTATTTTTGCACACGATACTTAGCTAATTATTGGTTCATTCTACTTAGCTACACGACATCGCTGGAAAATGCTTAAAACATAACCGTGTTAGTGGGTTTACAACAGCTCTACACGTAATTGAAGGTTCGTGCGAGGCTTTGAAAATATAGAAATGCCCTGGAAAGTAATAATGTAATCCCATGCCTGGAAAAGGGCTTGAAAATCTTGAAAAATGACATCAGTAAGGTGATGAACGAAAAGTAGATGTCGTGACTGAAGAACACTGAACAAATTTAGCCAAGAAAGTGGTCGAATGTGTAACCTTACATTTTTCTTCCTTTGTTTGGGCATGAAAAGTTTTGAAATTTGGGCCCTGACTTTAATTGTATTTACGTGTGTGAAGGTTGTATAAAAACAATTTTGAGGATCAACAATTCAGGTTGACGAGAAACTTGCAACCGCATTATTAATTAACGAAAAATTATTTCGAAGTTGAGAATAACAATAAAACGATTCGGAAAAAATTAACAAGGATTCAGTAAAAAATTGAAGGGGAGGGGGGGGAGGGAATAAGTGGGGGAGGAAGAGGAGGGTGGAGCAACAATCAACAATGTAGGTACAACTGCCCCCTCCCACCTCTGGGAAACTCCCCTTCCCCTCCCCAGATGTAAACTCACGCTCTGGTCCTGTATGTCAAATTGTAATGGTGGCGGCTCTAGTACCCAGATGGGCGTGAGGGGTATAACACAAAGTCAGCCCAATGCTAAATCCATTAGTCTTCTACTTATGATTGTGAGAAACTTTTTTTTGATCAACGCTGAATTTTCAAGCTGCCTAAAATTTTTCAAAAGCCATCAGTAAGAGAATTTTCATTTAAGCCTACTCACTGCAGAGAAGCAAGGTATTTATTTTTAGTGGCGTTAAGCCTTTTTGGGTTACTTCCTGCACTCATCAATAACATGGCTGTCACTAAATATAATTCCAGCTAGGAAGAAGATAATGTTGATAAATCTGTTGACTGTCAGAAATGTTGCTAAAGCATCCTGTTTATACATGTGCTACTACAAAACGGAACAGCACCTGATTACTGTATGATTAGTTGATCAGGGCATCGACATTGAACAATTAAGCTGAAATCTAGCCATGTAGCAAACTGCAGACGTAGAATTAATTGCAAGTGCGTAACTTCATCTCGAGTTGTTGGTTGGTGTAATTAAATATGGCTTCGAATAGTTTGATGTCGACATTCTGACTTGTACCTCCTTTCGAACACTGAGTAGTTGAGATTGCCATCAAATCATAGACCAACCGGCTGCCCGTAAGCTTTTAATTGTGCGTAAAGCCTCAAGAAACGCTCATTGTTGTAACTATTCTTCATTATTTGATTTGAAAGTTCGTTTTGAATTCCCTTGTATTATTAATTCGACGTGTCACACGTCGAATTAATGCGGTTGTGCCAAAAAACGAGTGAAGGCAAATCGGTTCAGCAACATCTCGTCATAAACCAGACACATTTGTTCAATTCTGATCCGACGAAATTCAAGTATGTGGGTGGGAGAGTTGCAGTGCGTAAGGACAAAAGGTATTATGCTCTACAGAATTTAGACGTTTTTAGTGTACTAGAATTTAGAATTGAAAGGTCTTAGTGTACTAACCTCCAACACGGTCTCTGAGCGAACCGTCGTCCGATAGTACACGATCAGTGGATGACGTCAGCCCTACGTCAGCGTCAAGGTGTGCGCTCAAACGAAAAATGGCCACTGACAAATGCTTGTAACTGCGCATCGGCAAGTCAGCTTTTCAACATTGCGGTTGGTTAGAGCCTATACTTAGACATAAAGTTGGCTCCTCTCTATCACGCAGAACAATACAAAGTGAGTCGTCACTTACCTTTGCGGTGATCTGGATGGTACACTGAATTTTTATGCTTGAATCTGGACGGTACAATGAATGCGATGCGCGCATAGACTTTTGCTGTTAATTACTGCGATATCCTCTCTGCTTTTCGGGTGCGATATATTATAGTATTTTATTGCGCGTATTTGTGGTGTTGTTTCCTATTGAACGAGTGAGCAAAGCGAATGATGTCCTGTTTTCACAGTGGCGGACTGGCCAGGGAGAAAGGCGGGATATTCCTAATGGCCTCTGACTTTCATATATTTTTAAAATCTGTAACAGGAAGACTTGCGTAAGTTTTATTGGTTTGATATTAGGTTTACCCACAGATTTAAAATTACAAATAATAATAATAAAGATAATTATAAAATGCTAGTAAAACAAGAACTTGTATTGAGTGGCCTAACATGAAATTGCAGTGTTATATTCAATGTGGAATTTGTCACAATTTTCGTGTGAATATTTTAACTTTTGTTAATACACCTAAAAAGTGTACATAAATTTAAAGTAGTCAACCTCGCGTACCCTCAGCGCAATTTGATTTCTCCTATTCCCCACCTCCCCCTCCCCCCAAATTACCTTGTGAATTTACTGACAATATGGTGTTCGAAGATTTTAAAAATGTAAAAGTCGGATGAACAAGAACAAAGGAAACGGAAAACTATAAAACAACGAAGCTTTCCGTTTGTTTGTTTTTTTCTAAGAAAACCAATATCAGCGTCCGATGAAAACTTATGTGATCAGTGATTGCATCATGCACTCAATATTCTGGCTCATTTGCCGTATCGTAGTAGCAAAAGTTACGAGACAATTTTTTTTAATATAACGTACAATATAGTAGATATTCTTCAGTACACCATGCATTCAGATTTTTTAAACCATGCGCAATGGCTGTTTGCTGTGACGTCGCCAGGAGTTAGCCAATGACAAACGAGAACGACGGCTGTTTGGCCGTCTGATTGGACTAGCCCAGTCACGTGATATGCTCGTCACAGCAAACAGCCATGGCTTGTGGTATAGTAGTGTCCTGTTCGTATGTTTGCCGTTCTAACTGCATACATCAATTACATTTTTTTTTATTCTGCCATACGATACGTCGGATTACTAATGCAGTGTTAGTGCATCCTTGTTAACAATTTTAACAATCTTGTTAAAAACTAGAGGAGGTGACCCGCCCTCCCTCCACCCGTGTTATAATAACCTTCGACTTAGCCTACACTACCGAAAGCCAAAGGTACGCACCTTTTTAGTGTAAACACGTGAGTGCGCGTCCTTCATCACGATCTTCTTGGGATCGAGTATGATCTTTATTAAGCCATAGTAATTCAACATATCTGTAAATTTAAACAAAACAAAAAACAAGATTTGCAATGCTAACAGACATGAAAGACATTTTTTGTTGTACACTTTTAAGACTTTCATGCATATTGCATAAATGCCAGCAACGCACCACGCACCATTGTATGCCAGCATCAACAGCGAACCTGGCAGCATTCGAATAGGTCACATGACTAAAGTAGTTTATGGCCGTCCTGTATCAATATCACGGAGGGAAGAGGTACCTTTATTCCTTAATAATAAACCCTTTGACAAATGAGTATGCCTAATTGCCTTTTTCCAACTATTTTGAATGAAGTGAGTACGAAATGCGATGCCTAACGCCAGCGTTTTACTTTCCCTCAACCTTTTCCTGTATACTCCAAATACTGTCGCTAAAACTGATAACCTTTAAGTTTAGTTGTATGGTTTCCTACTTTGTAAGGTTTCAATACGACATCCGTTTTTACGTATGTGCGATGTTGTTCTTCCAGCTCATTCGATAGCAGCCAACTAATAGCATGGTCTTTTCGTTTGCCTCCAGTGAGTATAACTGACACAGACTGGCCATTAACGCACATTTGGTTTTCGTTCCCAATATTGGTTTATTGACTGAAGTGGTTAGGATGTCTGTGCCGATTAAGGCGCTGTAGAGCGTCATTTGCCATTCAAAGTGACTGCGTTCAATTTATTCGATTTACCTACCTTTTGTTTGTTACTTTTGTAGATATCCGACATATAAAAACGAGTATTACGTCTTTCGTGCGGTTCTTGATTGTAAACACTGCAAAAATAGACCCAGACTTTGTGATTCACAACGTCTATCACAACGCTTTTTTTTTTTTTTTTTTTTACAGCACGTAAGTCTCAACACGTTGAGCTTTACAACACCTACATATGTCGTGTTTACACCACCTATAGACGTTGTGGCTTGCAGCACCTACAGACGACGTGGCTTGCAGCACCTACAGACGACGTGGCTTGCAGCACCTACAGACGACGTGGCTTGCAGCACTACAGACGTTGTGGCTTGCAGCACTACAGACGT
>JAHWFP010244353.1:5537-25097 GCA_023313725.1 Lithobius niger
CGATATTAGATGGATATTCTCCATCCTCCTTAGGTGGCTGGGTGGAGCGCTATCACTTGTGTGGCTAAGAGAGATAACAGTGATACTCGATATTAGATGGATATTCTCCATCCTCCTTAGGTGGCTGGGTGGAGAGCTATCACTTGTGTGGCTAAAAGAGATAACAGTGATACTCGATATTAGATGGATATTCACCATCCTCCTTAGGTGGCTGGGTGGAGAGCTATCACTTGTGTGGCTAAAAGAGATAACAGTGATACTCGATATTAGATGGATATTCTCCATCCTCCTTAGGTGGCTGGGTGGAGATCTGAAATTGGGCTGGCTAAAGGGAAAAAACCAGCGATACTCGGTATAAGATGGATATTCCCCATCCTCCTTAGGTGGCTGGATGAAGAGCAGTCATTTGGCTAGATAAAGGGCAAAACCAGTAACACTCGGTATTAGATGAATATTCCCCATCCTCCTTATGGGGCTGGGCTGTGAACTGTCATTTTCCTGGCTAAAGAGGTAAACCAGCGATACTTGGTAGGAGATAGATGTTCCCATCCACCTTAGGCATCTAGATGGACAGCTGTCATTTGGCTGGCTGAACGGGCATCACCAGTGATACCCCGTATTAGATGTATACTTCCTATCCTCCTGATGTTGATACTTTTACATTTTCCTTCGGAAGCTTCCCGTATCTAAAGACCATGTCAGAAATATGGACAGTCAGTTTTAGCAGGAGCTTATGAGTGTATGGAAGTATCCAGTCTGCAGGTAGTCTGCTGTCCAGTTGATTCAACATCGCCAGAATATCAATTTTACCAAAGCAACGCAAAAAGGCATCAACTTTCTAGCATGCATGTCAACTGGCATTGAGCCAAGACACAGTACACGCGATTGCTACCCCAGTCGACCTTGGCTTGAAGAAGCCATCTCCTTTCGAGTTTCAAGGTTGTTCAACGCTGTTCAACCCAGTGTGCTGCATGCCTACACTAATCATAGCATGAGTGATATTTTTCAGGGCGCGTGTATGCAACGAGACGTTCTCGCTTGGCAGAAGGGGTTTTCCTGGACCAATCACAGCACGAGCAATTTTTTTCACATTACCTCCACAAAGTAATTTCAACGTGGGTTATCCACGAAAGTATTAATTATCACTCATTGGCCTCGTGGGGTAGCGACACGAAAAAAAAATGGAACATGGCGTAAGATAATATATTATTTTTTAACTCTATGGGCGTAACAGGGTAGAAAAATATATAGGTAGTGCTATTCTTTCTGTGACAACGGTAATCATTTGAACGAAAGAAGTACCTGCTTACACCAGTTTTCTACCAGAGGGCACTGTCGTCAAGTAACAGGAAGTGCAAAGCATCATGTGGATCAAAACTATTCAGCGTCACTAAAACAAATTTATAATGGTAAGAATATAAAATTAATCCCTTAATTAATCCCTTAATTTAGATTGGGATATTAAAATAATTTTAAGAAAGATCAGAACTGGATGATCAAGTTTTATTTTTTAAATCCAACATTAAATTTTAAAACTGATTGTTGGTAAGTGGAGCTTAGTGTAACGCATTGTTTTTTTTTTTGTTTTTTTGTGTGTTCCAAAAAGGTCCGAAAAGCGTGAGCATCGGCTTTTCAGGCTAAAGCTTCTTCCCTGGTTTACATTTATTGTAACGAACTATGTACATATTGAATCGAACACGTTATAAGTTCTTCTACTTCGGATGCTGCCCACGCTCAAGTATTTCGTCAATTTCCGCAGGTATGGTCGCTATTACTATGGTTACCATGTCAACGATGCCGCCATTTTTTATTTCAAGTTTCAGCTTCTATACGAGAACCATACAAGGTGCTGCCTTCTGGTGCCGTTGGTGGAAGCAGGTATTATTTTATAATACGTTTTAAAAAACACGTCACTACCTACTAATCTACCCTGGGGCGTAATATTAACATGGGTACTCCAGCGTTATGTTCTACGAGACCTCTTTATGCTACTCCTGTATCAACAAAGCAATGTGGCACCTAAAAAACTGTTCATGTGAAAAAGATGCTCATAATTATTATTGTGAGGGAATAAGGGTAGCCAGAAAACCCGATTTGCACCTCACTAAAACTTTACGGAAGTTTTTCTTTTCTGAATTCCTAACCTAACTTACTATAACCTTACCAATCAACTACCCCAGTATGAAATGCCAACCCCCCACCAGCTAACTGCCTCAGTACGAAATGCTAAACCCAACCTTGTTGCCTAACCTTACTTAACTAACAATAACAAGAAAACAACACGACACACGAAACAGACAATAACAACGAAAGAAAAATTTCCTAAAAACTTTTGTTGTCGTGCAAATCTGGTTTTCCGACTTCCCGAATCAAAGTCCTCGCACAACGGTTGCCACCGCCACAACTTTAGCATGTCTGTGACTAGCATTTACGTATTTTTAATAATTTTTTGAGAAGTTTGTACATGTTGTTTCCCCAAGGTTTTGTGATGCAAATGGGGTAATTGTGTAGTCTAAGCGAACCACTCCAAATCACTCAGTTTTTTTACTAATCGACGCATATCATCATCCTCTTGCCAAATCACATTAAAAAACCGGGGGGAGACGTCTTTTAAGAAGTAAAAAAAAACATTGAAAACACGTAAAACGATAGTTACGATCGTGTTGAAGCGCTGGCTATATCGCAGGAGACAGAGTAACGAGAAAACCTGATTTGCATCATAATGAAAGGAGACGGAAATTACCTAACCTAACAAAACTAACCAACCTAACCTACCTAACCTTAAAAAAAACAAAAAACGCAGACAGCATAATTTGGAACATAACTTTCTGTTTTCGCGATGCCATCTTTTCGTGCTACTCTGAATCCCGGAACATGGCCGCCGCTTTACCGGCCGGGCCCACCGTGTTACGTGATGAAAAAACGTGTTTGGCGAGCTAAAAAACGTGTTTACATAACCAAAAAAACATTTCCCCCCATTTTTGTAACGTGAAATGAGAAGAGGATGAAGATTTAGGACGGTACGTACCAAAATTGATTGATTTATCGTGGTTCGCTTAAACTACACAAACACCGCAAATGGTGTTAGGATGAATAATAGCGTCAGTTAGTACAAAAATGAAGTGATTTGGCGAGGTGCAACTTTATCACGATAATTACTGAAATACAAGCTCCAAACACTCCACATTTTATTACCTAATCCAAATCAGAAAAACTTTAGTTAAATTTAAGATTCTTAAAAACTTGACTTTTTGCGTTCCAGTAGCTGAAATTAAATAGCAACATCACCTGTCTCACGTCGAAACCTTAAAAATGTATTAGGGCGTTAACATGACTGTACCTTAACTTTCCTTGAACCATCGGATAGATTTCCTACTTTCTAGGTTCTCTGATATAGTGCTGTAGTGTCCAATATCTAGTACAGTGATCTAGCCAGTTTATCCTTTCCACTGAGATCGTATAGGTGTGTCCAAGTCCAACGGCATTTGAGCTAAACTTTTACTCCAGGTCGATCAAACTCACGAATTTTTTTGTTTCCACTGTTTACTTT
The DNA here is from genome assembly GCA_023313725.1 of Lithobius niger. Taxonomy (NCBI): domain Eukaryota; kingdom Metazoa; phylum Arthropoda; class Chilopoda; order Lithobiomorpha; family Lithobiidae; genus Lithobius; species Lithobius niger. The sequence continues at coordinate 9,088 of JAHWFP010244353.1, forward strand.
AAATACGATCTTCGGGTAAAGAAGGTGGCGAGTCATTTGTAGATTTCGAATATTGACATTATTTGAAAAAATAATACTGATATGACTCGTGAAGAATGAATTTCCTTGGTGATTCTTTGGTGTTCGTTCACAGAAGTGCTGCGGCAGAATACGCTGGCTGTGACGTCACAAACAGCACGTGGTCGATCGTCATGGTCGAAACGTGCCAATTTGTTGCTTTGTTGTAAATATTTCTCGTAGATATCAAGGACCAAGCTAGTGGTCTGCCCGCCAAGTCCAGTTGCGAGATTTCATTGTAAGAAAGTCTTGTTGTTGTGAGGCTCAAAGATGAAGCGACTAGAGCGACTAGCGACTAACGTCCTACCATTTATCATTCTTCTTTGGTGAGGCTGACGGTCAATGATGGCTATAGCTCCGTAAAGAATCATCAATCAATCAATCAATCAATCAATTCCAGCATTGCTATTGAGGCCTTAGGGCTTCGTCGGGCAGATAACCGGAAGTTGTTAACGCTCGCTACAAAACCGTTTGAACCCTTTGAACCACTGGCTGTGGAATCCGAGGAAGTCTCTTCATTCTATGCAGACTTGATGGACAAGCTCATTGTTGTGCGATCTGTGGAGGCGGCAATAGGTTGCTTCCAAGCCGGTTTGGTGGATTGATGAGTGTCGAAAAGTGGTTTTTCAGTGAGGGAAGAGTTTCCGGCGATTTAAACATAATCCAACGCCAGAACAGTGGCAGTGTTATCATCTAGCAATGGTGCGGGCTAGGTGGGCTCTGCGTAGTACCTGTGTTTGAAACTTACTAGGCTGACGTTGGCGTCTGATGCCTGGAGAGTTGTTTCCTCACTCCCTTTTCGTTGGTCGCCCTCTTGGGTCAGGGATGCCGATGGTGTTACTATTTTGAGTGGGTCAGCGATGGTGTCTGCGGTGCAAAACCGTTTTTAAAGAGTCTATGAATACCCGGTTTTGGGTCCACCGCGAGAGTATGTACTTCAGAAGAAACGTTCAATTGATTCCCAGATTTGTCTGGAAGAAATGGAAGCTGTGCTCAGTCGGTGTGGTGAAAGTGCAACAGGATTGGATGGTATTTGTTGTAGTTTTGTGCGTTCTAGTCTGCAAAGTGGGATATTTACGCGCTTTTGCATGAGTAGTGGAAGGAAACGTTGCGTCACACGGCCAGTTTCCTGAAAACATAATGTGGAACAAGCTATATCTTGTCCTGTGTCTGTAAGTTTTTTGAAAGAATGCTGGTGTTTTTTGGAGAGTGAGGCCTGTCTGCATGCTGCACACTTTGTTTTTCAGAAACACAGGAGTGCGCAGGATACAGTCACCTTGCTTGAATCCGGGATACGCCAGGCGTAGGCAACTGATTCTCTTGTTTTGGCTGTTTTTTTCTGGACATTCCTAATGCCTACGACTGTGTGAATCTTCGTTTTTTTGACGTCATCACTTGCAGCATGTGGGGTGGGTAAAAATGCGGTGCGTGTTCGCCAGTCCCATTTTCTCGACCAAATCTTCCTAACTAGGATGGGTGGCTTTTAACTCCACCCACGCTCAATGCGTTCATCATGTCTGATTCGAGCACAGCTGAGAGAACTGCAGAAAGAAAGTGGTACGCCATGTTACACAGGGTTCGCGACAATTCGGTCCCACAACAATTCGGTCCCACGACAATTCGGTCCCATGGCTTCGGTTTGAATAAAACCTACTCTGGAACATAACTTTGATCCGCTGCCGTGTGTGTCTTGGAGAGATTGCTCAGGGGCCTATATTTTGATGTTCGTAAAGTGGTTGCAGCAAACGAAGGAACGTTGCAGCAGCAGGTATAATTTACATTAGCGTTTACGGCTACGAGGAGAGGTCTGCCACAGGGTAGTTGTTTAAGTCCTCTATTGTTTGCGGTGTTTTTGAATGATCTAAAACCATGCGCAATGGCTGTTTGCTGTGACGTCACCTTTGAGTTAACCAATGACGAACGAGAACAACGGCTGTTTGGCCTTCTGATTGGACTAGCCCAATCACGTGATGTGCACGTCACATCAAACAGCCATGGCGCGTGGTATAATTAAGCGTGTAAGCCTGAACAGCAATACTGCAGTCTTTGCAGATGACATAGCAATTTGGCTGGTCTGGAGTGATGTGTCTGCTCTGGTAGAGGTCATGCAGGCTTTGGTTTCTAGGGTTGAGGATTGGTTACAGGCGAGAGGGATGTTTTTGTCTTCAGGAAAATCGAAAGTTGTTTTGTTCAGCCGGTTGACATTTCCCCATTCTTTCTTCGCATTGGAGGCAAGGTGGTAGAGAACTGTAAGGAGGTATGGTACTTGGGAGTTTGGTTTGATGAGCTATTGGTGTGGAACAACAATGAAGTTGCCCATTGCACTCGTCTCTCCAGTGCGTGACGAATTTTGAACCTCCTGGGGTTCAAATAGATCTTTACTGTGGAGTGTATATTAATCTTAAATTCTGGCTTGTGTTGATTACCACCTTCCCGTTTTGGGCTTCTCAGGGCACATGTGCTTCATTCAAGTTCTGCATGAAAAAACGTATTAGAGTTCACACGAATGTAACGAACTATAATTTGAACTCCAATTCCAGGGAACAAGAACTGTTTTTTCTCAGTGGTTATATCAGAAAGTGAACGCAGTTTGTGTTTGAAATGCTTTAATGTTTGTGTGTGTATGTAAGTTTGTGTGCGCATAATTTGTGCATTATATACGTTTTTTTATGTTATGCTTTTTTTTCTGTGTGTGAAATATCCAACCGCTGTTTGTTAGATTAGTGATGTACATGTATATGTGTTCATGGAGGCCGGCATGTCACAATCTTCGTTCCCTGGAATTGGAGTTCAAATTATGGTTAGTTGCGTTCGAGTGAACTCTAATGCGTTTTTATTAGTGTACCTTCACACCTGTAAGCATGGGGATACGAGCTCTAATGCTTATTTTTTAAACGGCGAAGCTGTTTTTTGTTTAATTAATTTGTTGGCTTTTTATCTTCTTTTTTTTATTATACATGGTATTTAGCACTGATTTTGAGATCCGTATATTATGATATGTCGTGTTTCTGCCACTTCGTACTGATGCAAAACATGACGTCGTGGTTTCTCAGGCAAAGTTTACTTTGGAAGGTCAAAGTTGGTTCTGTCATCATAAACTTTGCGTGAACAAACTGTGACGTCATGAATAAACACCATGAAGGTAAAAAAAACTTGACGTTATTTTGGCAGTGTTTGTATCTTTGATTTGGTTCTACTCCCGTCTTTGTAGGTGCCTTGGTTCAAGAGGAGTAGAGGTAAGGCACACACACACACGCACATCTTACGTTTTTAATGATTCAATTCATTCAATTTATTCTTAGTGAGCCTGGGCCAATTGCCATGCGCCCAACTACAGAACTGCTAAGAGAATAAAATAAAAAGGTCATGCACAATACGCATTGCACATTCGAACATAACTCCACCCACGCTCAATGCGTTCATCATGTCTGATTCGAGCACAGCTGAGAGAACTGCAGAAAGAAAGTGGTACGCCATGTTACACAGGGTTCGCGACAATTCGGTCCCACGACAATTCGGTCCCATGGCTTTGGTTTGAATAAAACCTACTCTGGAACATAACTTTGATCCGCTGCCGTGTGTGTCTTGGAGAGATTGCTCAGGGGCCTATATTTTGATGTTCGTAAAGTGGTTGCAGCAAACGAAGGAACGTTGCAGCAGCAGGTATAATTTACATTAGTGTTTATTTATTTTGAGCGGATCTTACCTTGTACTCCAAATCACATATCCAAATTCACTCTGGTCGAAAAATGAGTTTTCGCACTGGAATTTTGTACACTGTGAAATGTCTTTTATTTGGAGAATTCGTCATCTATCAATATCAAACTTTATGCATCACTTGTAAATGCCTACAGAATCGGCCGATCATCTTTAAAATTGTAATTAAATCTGTGTGTACGTAAAGCGCGTAAACTGCTGAAACCGTCGCCTCTGATGCTGAAGATAGTGAAACTATCGTTTGCCCATTGTGGAAATATTGTTTCAAAATAGAGCAGTGACATTTGCCGCCATATTGGCACCAGTATGGGTTTTGAGGGCATAACTACAAGGTGCACTACATAAAAATGGAGGGGAAAACAACGGAAGAGCAGATTTCTTAGGCTTAAAATAACGTTGTTTTCTCCAACAACAAAAATCGCGCGTTTTAGGTCTAAGAAATCACTCTTCACAGCATCGGCTTCAGTATGACGCCCTTCTGTTTCTTTCTGAAGTGCCCCTTGCAGCTAACCCATTAAGGCTCCAGCATAGAGTTATATACAATAATACTACGTCGTGTCACTGCTCTATAGTGGTATCGCTCCGTCCGCGATGTCCTCCGCGGCACGGCAAAATACAGGTCTGGCTGCTGTTTTAACAAATTGAGAATTTTGTAGACTGCGTTTGGTATTTTACCATCACATCTTATAATTACTTCGGCATCTTTTATGCTTATTATTAATTAGCATAAAATTAATCCTAATCAGTTTTAAAGGGCAGCATCAAGTGACGTCATATTACCTACGAGATAGCATCTGGAGGGCATAACTACAAGGGGCATAGATTAAAACGTAAGGGAAAACGGCATTTCTAGTCAAGACAGTGCTTTGAGATCGAATTTCTTAGGCTTAAAAAAAACGTTGTTTTCTCCAACAACAAAAATCGTGCGTTATAGGCTTAAGAAATCCAGTCTAATAGCCCTCAGTAAGACGCCCTTCTTTTTCCCCTCCAGTGCCCCTTGCAGCTAACCCAGTTACCGGCTCTAACATAGAGTTATATACAATAATACTACGTTGTGTCACTGCCCTATAGCATTTCATTCCAGTACGATCAAGCACTTAGCCAGAAACACAGGAGAACAGTCATAAAAATATAAAACAACAAAAATATAAAAAGTACCACGCATTACATTCTTGGTTTCACCATGTTGGTGTCGTGAGAGGTACGAGTGGCTAGAACGTGCGTGGAGTAGGAGGGAGGCGTGCAGAATTACCGAAATATAAGTTTTTTATGATAGTGCTCCTGGTTAAGTGGTGGCTCGTATCACTCACTGCACATCTATCCTGCATGCATGTCTTTAGTAATTAATTAGTAATTGAGAAATCCTAAGTATTCCCATGAGTATATAAATTTGCTTAGATTAACACTAACCTCGGGAGGAGCAACTGAATGCGCTGATTGAGTGATCGAAGCAAACGAAAATCAGCATTTGTTACCCAGTTTGCGTAAAAATTGGATTGAATTGACTTCAGCATGTGACGGCTCATTCGCCAATGGCAAATGTAAAAATTATCAATGTAAAAATTTGTAGTCATAAAATTCCTTCAGAAAAAAAAGGTAGAGATGAAGATAAGACGGAGTGACCTTTTTTTTGTACATTCACAGTCCTATGAAAGTTGTGATATCCATCTAAAACCAAAACTGGTAGCCGCCAAGTTTCCCAAAACGGCGGCCGTTGAAAGTAGTAACATCACTCAACCAGGGAAAGGCCGCCAAATTTAATGCTAGTAGCCAAATGACAATGTTAAATGAAAACGTGAAGATTGCTACGGCGAGTAGCAATGTTCTAATTTTCATTTAACTTTCGAACTATTCCTCGGTGCGGTTAATTTGGCTAATAGAGTTAACCTTAGCGGCCTTACCCTGGTTGAATGATATCACTACTTTCAAATACCGATCCTTTTTGGGTGGATATATACTGCATATTACAAACAAAAACGTCAAGTGTGCCGTAAAAAAAGGGGGATATATGATTGAATTTTCACTTGTTAAAATGAACACGGATAAAAAATTGATGATTTGTCATTGAAATAGTAAAATGTACAATTGAGAAATTCCATCTGTTTAAGGTGCTGTTGTGCTTTACGTTTTAAATATATGATTGGTAAAGCACAACAGCACCTAAACAGATCGAATTTTCTCAATTGTACATTTTATTAATTCAATGAAAAATCATCAATTTTTATCCGTGTTCATTTTAACAAGTGAAAATTCAATCATATATCCCCCTTTTTTACAGCACACTTGACGTTTTTGTTTGTAATCCGTGTATACTTTGTTCCACATAATGCTTTCAGAAAACTGACTGTATGACGCCACGTTTTCTTCCACTATGAGTGCAAAAAATCATTAAACATCCCATTCGTAAACTTTAATAGTAACTTTGTTGAGTGTACAAATGTGATATCCACATGTTTTTACACTTAGTGCAAGGAAACGAGTCGAAATCCAGTCAGTGTTCTGAAAACATAATGTGGAACATACTACAGAGGGGGGAGCAAAAAGTTTGGTCTGCTAACAATGATAACTACAACAATTAAGAATTATTGTTATTGTTAAGAATTATTGTCATGTTCAATTAAATGCACTGGAAACAACAATACTGCATATCTTAATTGTTGTAGTCGATCATTGTTAGCAGACCAAACGTTTTGCTTACCTCTGTACCTTTTTTACAGCTATGGCGTCGCGCTACAAAGCTTTATGCATGCAGTCGACTGCCGCTTTGAAATAATTCAACTCAGCTCTGAAAGCCTGCATCTACGAAATAAATACGCTATTCTATCGTTTCTAGCTGCCAATTTCGAGGCCGATAACAACGTAGCTTAGTTTGGTTTAAATGTATATCGTTTAGCTGAAACACGGATTCTTTCAAAGGGTCCAAAGGGTTTTTAGCGAGCGTTAACCGTACCCGGTCATCTGCCCGACGAAGCCCTAATGCCCGACGGATTCTTTCATTTCATTTCATTTTATTCCCAGGAGCCCTGGTCCGTAACCGCACGCTCGGATTCTTTCATTTCGCCCTTCAGCAATCGACTTTTTAGCAAAGACATACCACGTGCACGAAGAATGGATATGGAGTTTGCAGAGTGGCATTGTTACCTAATCACAATGGTTAAAACAATGTAAAACAATCAAAATGATAGTTCAGGGACCTGTAACTCCGGAATGACTGGACCAATCGAAAAAGTGGTCTCTGTGAGGATGAAGCCCAGGAAAATATCTGGCTTTGATCATGTTTCAGATTTTAGGTATAGGTGCAGTAGTTTTTTTCTGAAACCGTGTCACACAAGAACAAGAACAACACCACCAACAAGAAGTGAACAGTTTTCAAATTTCCGTGTGGCTTCTTACGTTTACTCTTGCACGGAATTGCATAAAAGTTGGTGTAAAATTAGGAAAAGTTGCTATCTACTATCGGGCCAAGTTTGGTCGAAATATATTGAATAGACACGGAAAAATTAATAGTTTTAGTTTTGCTGGAGAGAGGACTTCTATCACATATATACACGGCTATCGCTTACAGTAGCTTTGATGCCTGATTAAAATTGGTTAAATAAAGTACTTACATTACAAGTAAGCAGGACGGAAAGCCATTATTTGCTTCTTTATTTATTTTTGCTAACATTACGTTTGGGGAAGTTTTCGGGGGAGGGAAAAAACTGGAATGGTAAGAGACATAATCGGGGAAACAGAACGTCGTAGATATACTCAAATATCTTCAGAATACAAAAAAATAGAGAAACGCAGTTTGTAGGAGATTGGAGGACAGGAGAGGGGGGGGGGAGATGGGGTAGTAACCCAAGATCCACAAAAAAGGAGCCACGGCCTCAAAAATCAGAATGTCATTAAAAATAATTCACCTGTCTTTGGAGTGAGTTGCTTCAATTAAATCCAGATTTGGCTTTCCGGTCTTCTTCTCTCAAATTTGAAATTCCTCCCCCACCACCACCACCCCCGGGGGCGGGGGGTAAAGGTAGGCTAATCTTCATGTATCTGTGAATTGTTCGTATTTGTACGATTTTTCATTAATTTTTTGTATTAATCTCTCATGTTAGTACCGCCACAGACAGCATGATTCATGGTAGGATGTTTTATTAACCACAATACATAAAAATAAATAAAACTAGCGCTACCGGCGCAGATCACCTGCGCATGCGCGAGCGAAATAATGTAATGGGCAGCATGAAATGAAAACAACCCCCCTCCCCGACCGCCTCCCCGTTTTCCTCCCCCTCCGTTCGTTTTCAATGGAGGGCGCCACTCTTATTCTGAGTGTGGTAGCACCTTTAAAAGTCTACTTTGCAGAGCAAGGGCAAGGCAAATTCATTTAAAACGAAACCAAGAGGACAGCTGGTTCGTCTTTGACAAGCCTTATTTAATAGTAAGTATACATTTTCGGTTCACAAAACGGATGAGGCATCCCGTTTTGTCATCCGAAAATTAATTCTTGTTATACAAATATATGCTTGTCAGGAGCGAACCAGCTGTCCGCCTGCTGTTCCATTTTAAAGAAATGTCATTAGTATGAATATATAGGGTTAAAGAAAACGATAATAATAAAGCGAAACAGTAGGCAACTGGGCACAAGTTCAACGTCAAAACGCACAAAGAAAAACTCGTTACTGCGTTCCGTTCTTAAGAACATTACCATCTTTCAGAACTCTTGTGGCTCTTGGACAATAGCCCACAGGAATAACATTAGAACCGAAACGAAAAAAATTCTAGTAGCAAAACTACTTGCCTTACAGTAAAATTTTTAAAAAACGTCACCTTAATTTTTCGCGTAGATTAAGCACACAAAAAACTGAGAAGATTCCTTGGATAGAAAGACCAGCATGGTGTAGTTCCAGCATGTTTAGTGGTTTGGGTAAAAATAGCATGGATTTTCGATGCAATGTAAACAAAATGAATTTTTTTTTAAATTAAGGAAGCATTTTTTCAAAAAGTGTTCTTGGCATGTGAGAGATGATACATCCAGCTTTACGAATGAAAAAAAAAAAGGTCTTGATAGAACAAACGTAGCTGGTTCCACATCATTTTGAAAACGTTTTCTTTATTTTAGCAATGGAGGGTTAGGCCTAACTGGGTTGAAAAAACATGACAATTTCAGAATATCTTTACTATGGCAAATGGAACATTTTTTGAAATGGTGCCCACATAATGACTTCCGGTTTGCCTTCATTACGTCATCAAAGATGGCTGCCACAGATTCAGTATAGAGTTTGATGTCAACAGCTGTATCTCTGTAACCAGCAACCAATTTTGATTTTCTATGGCTTGTTAAAGAAATAATTTTGTAAGCCACAAATAAGGTCCTACGACACACATTAACGGAACTTTGATAGGTTAGGGGGTACAGCTCAAAAATGTATATTTTAAGTTGATTTTCAATTGGTATTTTCACTTTTGAATTAAAATAACGACCTAACCAGCTAATAAAAACATTCAGCCCTATCGTAGGAATTGTTCCCGATTTTGTTCCCTTTCCATCAAGTCGTAACAATGTTAAAAAGATGGTACCGTTGCCGAATTATTACAAGTTGTAGGATGTACTTCACAGCTTTCTAGTTTGTAGTATAGGGCAGCTAGAAGGTTGAATTGTTCACTTTGGTATTAATGCACATGAACGGTAACTGGGAAAAAATAGCTATGATAGCAAGTTCAAACACCTCCCCACCCTCCGAGAGTAGAAGGGTTGAACTGCTTGACCACCAACAAATCAAAAGCATAATGTGGAGTGAAAACATTTCAATTAGCAAAGTGAAAAGAAACGAAAGCAAAACGAAAAGAAACTAAACCAAAGTGCAAAGAAACTAAAGCAATTCGAAACATAATGAAACCAAAATGAAAGAAAACGAAAGCAAAGTAAAAAAGAACGAAACCAATTAAAAAAACCTGTACTTACAACAACATGCCGGTTCCCGAATCGCCGGTTATTTTTGGTCAACACTGTTTACGGTAGTGGCGCCAGTATTCCAATCATTCCAGCACCTGAATACACACAATCGCAAATAGCATCCTAAGTACTACTTAAATACATGCCACGTAATAAAACTATTCCTTGCATAATTTAAACTCACCACCAAAAAACACCAACAAACGTAGCAGATACGCCCATCAGACGCGCAACACGAGTGAGCAGCGCCAGATGTGGATTTTTTTGGAACACTGAAGTTATCAATTATCTTGAGGAAGATCTTAATCTGTAGAAGCGCTTGTTTCTTCTCGTAAATATCAGAAACAAAACTCACAAGGGTGAATCAACCCGCCAAGCTTCAGGCAACCAAAGTAGTGATATCAGCATAAAAATGACTGCCACCAAGTTACTGAAGGTAACTTGGTGGCAGTCATTTTTATTCTGATGTCACTACTTTGAGTGTATTGTATTGAGTGTATTGTATTGTTTATTGTACGTTGAGTGCAATAAAACAGATGTGAATAATGTGAAGTCAGGCGCACTTGCACTTAAAACATTTTCTTATATTTCGACACCTTTGTTTGTACTAGTGCGGTGCCTTCATCAGAGTGGTATGATAAAATTTTTTAAATAAACAACTCACAATGGCATGGTTGGTCAACAGGCCTAAAGTTTCATCTATAATGCAGTCAGTCTAAAATTTAAACAGCAAAAACGCTAAAACACACCCAAAGCAGCTAATAATAATAATAACCTACAATGCTTTAAGCATGCTGTACAAAAAGGTAAAAAGTGGCGCAAATGGACAAAAACCATTAAAATATTCTGAAACTTAACAGTGGGGATTATTTGAACAGCAGATCGGCCATACTGGAAAGAAGAAACGAAAACGAGGCTGTATAAGGCCTGCTGAGAGAGTGTAACAGAAAGGTCGTTAGAGAGAAAGATATGAATGGGAAGGGGTCAGGGGAAAAAAAAGGAAAAGGTGCTTTACCACTCTGACGAAGGCCTGCTGAGAGGGTGTAACTGAAAGGTCGTTAGAGAGAAAGATATGAATGGGAAGGGGTCAGGGGAAAAAAAGGAAAAGGTGCTTTACCACTCTGACGAAGGCATCGCAGTAGATCATACAACAAAGGTGTCGAAACATAAGAAAGTGTTTTAACTGCAAGTGCGTCGGCTTCACATTTTTGTACAAGTTATCTACATGGTATACCGAGCACTGACCGAAAAGTGTTCCTCGTGATATCATCCCTGCCACTAAACAACTGCTAAGCTAATCCCGTCGACTATTATTTCAAACGTTAAATGAAAAGCTGGACCATTCCTACCGATAGTACAATGGTCAGGTTTTTCATTTAATCTTTGCTCTAACAGTCACTGGGATTAGCTTAGCAGTTGTTCTTTGACAGGGTTATCTCACTACATTCTATGGAGAACACTTTTTGGTCAGTACATGGATTGGAACGCCATGCAGAAAACTTGGTGGTAGGTATTTTTATTCTGATATCTCTAATTTGAACGGCTAAAAATTAGCGGGTTGTTTCACCCTTGTGGGATTTGTTTGTTTAATTGTCAGCAAGAAGTGTTGTTGCATGACGATAGTTTATATATTGTTGTGGAGGACAATTTATATTCATTTCATATCTAGACACACGCTAGTGTGTCGCGCCATGTTAGGCAACAAACATCACGTCAATTCAATTGTCGAGAACGTAAACCATTGTAGGACGACGCCGCAACACAACAACAGTACAAGAACACTGCAGTATCTGAAAACTTGCAGGAAAGTTAATTTGTATTCCTCTGCTGTTTTGACTTTGGGTCAGTTCAACCTTACCTTAAACATCAAACGATTCGTTTTTGTTTTCTAATTCGTGAAACTTTGACATACCAAGTTGGTCTATGAACTCCATGCAAATGCAAATGCAAGTTATAACGTTAGCCCGCCATCGTTACAAAAGCAACCTTTATTTACAAATGCCAATTCTGCGATTATCAGGCATTATGGTCTCAAAAAAGTGTATACTAAGGCAACGAACTCATCGAACGAATCACTGCTGAAGCTCCATCTCACCAGAGTATTTTTTAAACGTGCGGTGAATTTCCCGATACCTCAGCTCGACGTCACCACTGAAGCATCGTACTCGTCGACTGCAGGAGGCGGTTTTTCCTCTGACTCCATCGACTAAAGATGGCTGACCTGCAGTAGGTCTTCGTTAGGTTTTTTACGTAAACGTAAACAACAGGTGGAGATTGTAGTTACATAGACCAAACACGGGTAAAAGAAGGTACAAATCAATGATATGTGGTGTTCACCAATTCGACACCTTAAGCTCAGATTGAACGACTCAAACAGCTTAGAATTCCCTCACTTCGTGACAGGTTAGACAGGGGTGATCTTATCAGATATTGTAGGGTACCTCCTCTATCAACTCTTCCCTTCTTTTTTTACCCACAATTTCAAATGCAACCGGGGCCACAGCTTTAAATTGCAAGGTTTTGTTTCAAGACTTAAATGCCGACAATTCTTCTTCACGGAAAGGACTGTTTGTCCTTGGAACTTCCTTCCGGAAAACATTGTTTCGGCTTCTTCTGTTAACAGGTCACAAGGCTCGACTTGACCACTGGCAGTACTGATTTAGTTCGGATTTTTTGTGGGTTAGGTGCTTTAAAATCCTTGGATTTGCACCGTCATCAATCTAATCTAATCAAATCTAATCTAATCTAATCTAATCTAATCATTCAACCACAAACGTCGTTATAAGATGGTATTTAACGTAAAATTTCTTAGCAACGGCCTTGGCAACGCAAGGAAGATTAATGAGCACATGACAGAAAGCATATAACACTTCTTTCGTGACATTGGCTTCCAATTTGATCATTGAGTATGTTCTAAAACATTTGGCTTCACGTTTGATAGAAGGAGTGATGTTTGTTGAACTCGGTCACTGAGTCGTTTGATAAAACTGTGAAAGCGTTCAGTATCGTATTTGTGCCCTGATGCCTGTTTGGAATGGTGATACGGCAAGGAGATGAGACACATTTAAGGATATACTAGCTGAAGCCCGTGGTGGTGTTTGATGCAACGTTTGCAACATTGGGACGGTTGGCTCTCTCATGTGTTTGTTGCGGAAGGCGTATATCCTGTCTATGTATTTTTGCGCACACTGGTTAACAAACACATTATTTTCGTTCGCTTAGCTCACTCAATCAGCGCATCCCCTGACCCGAATTCCATGAATGTTATGACTATTTCCGAAACCTTTACCCCGCCGTTGTTGTTATTTTTTTTTCCTGGGAGAAACTGAAAGTAAATAGCGTAAGGAGTCTGCTTGTTTCACAATAAATGCACTCAAAATACACATATACCCACTCACACGAAACAGACTTTCTTTCTGACATAACCATTGATCAAAAACAGTCTTTGTTCCCTGCTTGGAGTTCAAATTATAGTCCGCTGCGTTCGAGTGAACTCTAATCCGTTTTTATTCGTGTACCTTCATGGATGTGAGTATGAGGATACGAGCTCTAATGTTTTATTTCTAAACAGCGAAGTTTTTTGTTCAGTTATTTTCTTTTTTATTTGATTGTGGGCAGAAAGTAAATAGCTTTTTCAATAGTTTTTCCCAAGTTTCAGTTGAGTTTACAATACTTTTATTACTTTTATTACTTAAAAGTTAAGTTTCCAGTGTATTGTCAACAATCATTCCGTTTCGAATACCCTCGGTATTAGAATAGATTTTTGTTAGTAGTCATCAGCCATTCCGCGTTGCTTGTGCAGGCTGGTGGCCGTTGTGTCCGTTGTACAACACTAAGTGCACTACTAGTTTTCATTAATGGAGATAGATTACCTGCTTCAGACAAATTGAATTACGGTTCCATACACTAAATCACAAGACCGCATTCGTGTATTGCCATGTTTCAATTCAACTCAATTCACTGCCAGAATCTCTATTTGCTATTTCAAATCAATCCCAATCAATCACTTTTCGTTTCTCATTCTGATAAATCAATTCCAATTCACTAACTTGCTGTTGATCTAGCCTTAATTCCAGTCAATTCTAGGCTGATTCAGGATATACGTTGACCAATTCCAACGAATTCAACCTAAATCCAGCATGATTTCGGGTAAATTACGGCAAAATTTTGGCTTTGGGGGCTGAAATTGGGCTTAATTGACTTGCTTTCGATGAAAGTGGCCTGAATTGGGGCTGAATCAAATCAGGCCAATACAAGGGGATTTTAAGTCAAATAAAAATCAAATCAAATCTAGGCAATGTCATTTCCTCTGGATGACTTGGCAAGTCAACTCAACTTGAATTGGAACATGGACTGAATTGATGGCCCCATCAAGTCAATTCCTACTTAGTCATTTTATAATTTCGGCAGCTACCCACAAGTCAAGTTCAAATCAAGTCAAGCGGAACTGAAGATTGATAAAATCAATTTCATCAGTTCATTACCTGGAATTGCCTAATGCTGAATCAATTCTACCAAGTCCACATACGTGGAAATGATTTAATTTATTAATGTCAAGTCCGGAATTGACTTGGGCGCGAGCCGCGCGAAGCAGAAAAAAGTCTTCATGTTGTTAATTTAGTGGCTGGTCGTTCGTTAACAAAGAAATTAATATCTAGGTGTGTGCCACCTTTAACACTGGGCTCGGACCTTCGGACCTCTTAATATTAGGGAGATGAGTTCTTTAAAAACAAATACGTGCAGTAACGTATGTGGAAAATGAAAATGTCCACGCGACTTCTGTCCCTTTAACCTATTAAAAATAAATAAAGAGGCTGGCTTCGTGTCATCATAAACATTTCTTGGTAAACTTCGTCCTTTTAACTTGTTTATTGTTAAATCATTTCAAAGTTTTATTGTAAGCAATTAATAAATGTTTAGCATTTGTACGAAGTTTATAGCTTGTTTCTAAATGGTTCTTTTAAAAGCCAAGCCAATTCAACAGAAATTCAAAAACTCATCTGAGATCATCGTAAGTATTGTTATCCCTCAAAATACTAAGTATATAAGAAGCGGTTTGCCACGGCAAAACCACATTCTCCCCCAAGTGGTAAAATAGTCAGCAACAGCTACCAGCAAGCTACCAGTCTCTGTGAACAAACTACCAGGTAAGTTGAAATTTTTTAATAAATTTTTTTTCGTTGAATCTTGCGTCGTCTGTAGCAAATTGATGATCTTTTTTTTTATATTTTTCGAACTTGCAATGTTTTCCAGTAACTGCTGTATAGGAAATTTCGCAACCAGACCTACCCAGAAACAATTTCGTAAAATGTTCAAGTTTATACATAGTTTTAAAGTAATCAAACTGTAGATGAATAAGGCAAAACTTTAAAAAAAAAAGTTACGAACCGTACATTTTTTTCCATACTGAATTCCGTTTTGTAAGGTAACCTTGAATCATGTAAGGTAACATGGGGGCGCGGACTTGTATCGACACGGAGTTATGTTAATTCCGGAATGTTCTTAAATACTGACCCCTGTGTGGACCCGGAATTACAGTAACTCCGGTTTCTGAATTTGCTTTAAAAGTGTTTGAAATAATCCGAAATAGTGGTAACACGGAGTTACCCTAACTCTTGTCTAATTTGACATTAATATGGTTGCGGTTTCTGATGTTATATGTATAGCCGCAGCGACCCCGGCAGTGCGAGCGAGGTAGGGATGTTATTTATGGTAATTCTGTGTTACTACAATTCCGGATTGTTTCAGACACTTTTCAAGCAAAATACGAATCCGGAGTTACTGCAATTCCGGGTCCACACAGGGGTCAGTATTTAAGAAAATTCTGGAGTTAACAAAACTCCATGTCGGTACAATTCTGGCGCCCCGGTTTCAGGAGAATTTCCTGTATTTTCCAAAATAACTAAATAAATAAATGCATAAATAAATTTCTTAGTTTGGTCTAATGTTTTCTAGTATCGAATTTTTTTTTAAGTATATTTCAGATTATTTTGCAGTAGAAACTTCTGTAGGCTATTAGGCAAAAATGGATTCAGCCAGGAAATCTTCATCGATGTTAGGGGCCTAAAATTTCCACAAAAGAGGTCGGACTTTGAAAGTAGTGATATCATTCAACCAGGGAAAGGCCGCCAAGGTTAATCCTATTAGCCAAGTTAATCGTCATAGTCATTGTGGCTGAGAGATGAGAGAGTTCAGCCTGGTTGCTGCTGGTTTGCGGATCTGGTCAAACCCATGGAAAGGGGACTTTGACAAAGTCCTCGCCAGGACTGCCAGCCAGGGTAGCGTGAGAGGCTACTTT
>JAHWFP010244355.1:5108-27170 GCA_023313725.1 Lithobius niger
TAAGTTAACGTAAGTGACTTTCTAAGTTAACGTAAGTGACTTTCTAATGAATCTGTATTCCTTATCTGCAAAATACTAAGCTTCAGTGCTATGTGTTAAAATGCCTATTTTATGCTTTTCATTTCCCAAATTAAATTAATTTTGTCGCTTCCAGCTAAGGCCATGCTTCCATTCCACTATAGGGAGCGTCAGTTTTGTTTCAAGTCGCTAAGATGCATTTGCTCAAAAATAAAAAACGTCGTTTCTAGGAGAAAATAGCAGAGTGTACACACTGTAAAATACTCTGAATTCCGTCCTTGATGCTGAAATTGCAATTTTGCCGTCCATGTCGCTGGAAAATCCAGAGGCTTCAGTCAACGTGAGAATGGACAGGATACAGGCTCAGTTATCTAAAACGGACAAAGAACAAATGCATGTCCTCCCTGCTCCCACCCTGTGATAGTGCGCTAACCCAAAGTTACGAAGTTGTAACTTGACATTTTCTTTTTTTTTTTAGACTTTCGTGTTTTGAGTTGTTAGTGCATGAAACTACCAACAGATGTTGCCACCGACCAGTCAAAACAAAGAAACAAGAAAATGACAGAATTGTATCTGCCAAAACCTGCTGGTTACTCTTATCTGCAAGCAGACCAATTGCAGCCAAGCATCCTTGCTTGCTCAGTCGGCTCAACCAATGAGTGTAGCATCCTGTAAGGAAGGAAGCAAGACTGATCAGCATGGAGCAATGGCAGCACATGAAGTAAATTTTTGGCCCCATCGAGCATGGAAACGTGCTAAATTAAACCGTTTAGATTTAAATATGCTACTTCAGGACGACCAGGAATGAAACATTGCTACTTCAGACTTGCGGGCTGGAAGTTTTTATGTTTGCACAGCGAGTCTGAAAACGAGGTCATGGTATAAACAATTAAATTGCAGTTGAACTTTGTAACACTGCGATACTTATTTTAACTGAAATACCGTAAATCGTGTATTAAACGCCCAGTTGGAGCTAAAACCCCCTCCCCCCCTTACAATGCTGTAAAGTCAAAATCGTGAGAAGCTAACTCCCACCCCCTAAATCTTTGGTTTCTTTATTGCCAAAACATCTTAACCTGGTAATTTTAGCATTACATTCCTTGAATGTGATGTTCCCCTGGAGGTTTCTTCCGGTTTGTAGTCGCCTGCTTGCATGTCTCGCCGCGCATGCGTGGCGCGGTCCTCCCTTATAAAAGCGACAGCGCGCACGCTATCGGCATTCATTTTCCTCCAGAGGTGTCTCCACGCCACCTCGCTCGCCGGTTCCCCGACTGTCGTTTGGAAAATTGGATTCTTCCCGAAGATGGACGACGCAGATGCCCGCCCTTCGCCCGCCGCCCGTCCTCGTGCTCCTCCGGCCATCCTCCCACCCGCGTCTACCCCTGCGCGCCCGGCTTAGTTCGGGTCGTGCATGTCGGCAACGGCGTCACCGATGACTCCCCGCTGCAAGACGGACAACGCACACCGCTTGCTCACTTCGATCTTGGCTGTCGTTGGGCACCTGCCCTCGACCTTCCCCCACGACTCCCGCCGATGCCATGCCTGCTGTCTCACCGTCTGACTCTGCTTCTCCCGGGCCAACGCTCGCCGCTCCTCGCCCCACTAGATCTGTCTTCGCTTCGACAAGACGTTCAAGTCGCCAGGAACTCCTACCAGTCCGCCAAGCGCAACCTCCGCCATACGGCTCTCGCCCACTCTCCGGAACGACACCCGCCGCTCGACCTGTCGTCCATGTCCTCAGTCAGCCGCAGTGTCGCACCAGAAATCGTACACAACATTGCCCGTCACCTGCAGACCAACCCGATGCCGCCTCCCGCCTGCACGCCATCAGTACGAAGGGCCCGCACTCAAGACTGGATCGCATCCTCCTCTAGCCGCGAAGGGCACAGACGTGCGCCCCTCCCCCCGGCCTCGGCACCCAAGCGCAAGCCGGACGACACTCTGTCGTCACTCCACCCGCTGTCACTCGCCCCAGCTGCCGAGAAATGCATCAGGTTCCCCACCGACGTCACCTGCCGCCCCACGGCGGGGAAAAGAATCCATTTCCTGGACGAAACAGCCGACACGCCTCTGTCGCTCGGGAGCGGGCGACGCATCACTGTCGGCCTGCCGCACACCTCGACGGAGTTCAAGCCCTTTCGGCCACTTTCAGTTGCCATTGTTCCGGCAACAAATGTATTTACTACAGAGTTTTGATTACAAGCTGTCATCACAATCAAGTTTTCAAACAACTGGGTCAAGACTCAAGACCTTGTTCGAGTGAAGAGCCATACTGTTGCTGTCTACTACAACTCGTCTCACTCGTGGCTAAATGCCACGTTTTGAGTGAAGAACCAAGACGGAAGCCGTCTACATCTCTTGCCGCTTGTCTCGTTCGTGGCCCCATGTCTCGAGTGAAATTCCAAGTCAACACTTGCTGCCCACTACTGCTCGTCTCATTCGTGGCTAAATGCCACGTTTTGAGTGAACAACCAAGACGGATGCCTTCTACACCTCTTGCTGCCTGTCTCGACCGTTGCTGACCCCACGTCCCGAGTGAAAATCAAGTCACCTGCTGCAGTCCACTGCTCGTCTCACTCGTGGCTAAAACCCACGTTTTGAGTGAAGAACAAGAAGGAAGTCGCTTGCACCCCTGGACGCTTGTCTCGAGTGAAAATCAAGACAACAGTTGCTGTCCACTGCTGCTCGTCTCATTCGTGGCTAAAACCCACGTTTTGAGTGAAGATCAAGACGGTAGCCGTTTGCACCCTTTGCGGCTTGTCTCGACCGTGGCTAACCCCACGTCTCGAGCGAAAATCGAGACAACAGTTGCTGCCCACTGCTGCTCGTCTCATTCGTGGCTTAAACCCACGTTTTGAGTGAAGAACAAGACGGAAGCCGTTTGCATCTCCTGCTACGTCTCGAGCAAAAATCAAGACAACAGTTGCTGTCCAGTGCTGCTCGTCTCATTCGTGGCTAGAACCCACGCTTTGAGTGAATCCAGGCCGTTCCACCTCTTGCTGCTTGTCTCGTCCGTAATTGACCCCCACGTCTCGTGTGAAAACCAAGACAACAGTGGAACCAAGACAACAGTGGCTGCCTACTGCTGCTCGTCTCGCTTGTGGTTAGAAATTACCCACGTTTTGAGCGAACCAAGACGGAAGGCCACCGTCACAGCTGCTGTCTGCTTCTCCTTCCTTGGATTCCTCGTCCCGTCTGCGGGCCCGCTCAAATAACCCGGGCCCCTCCGTCCTCTAACGGCTTGAATTACCTTCGTCCCACTACGCGACACGGCCTGTCGCCCTGGACTGACAAAGACGACACTCCTGGAGTCGTCTGGGTCACCCTCGATTACTGACGCTCACCATAATGTAGAAGAAGAACCTCCATCCCCATCCTGGATCAAGTTCACCGGCCGGCACGACAGCGCCTTGTTGCCTCCTGTCATTGCGAGGCATTGATGATGTCGCCTGACGTATCCCGGAATCGTCCCTCTTCAAACTGCGTCCTTACTTCGCCCGTCGGCACGACAACGCCTTGTTGCTTCCTGTCGTTGCGAAGCACTGATGATGTCGCCCATCGTCTCCCGGAATAGTCCCTCTTCAAACGACGTCCTTACTTCGCCCGCCGGCACGACAGCGCCTTGTCACCTCCTGTCGTTGCGAGTCATTGATGATGTCGCCCGTCGTCTCCCGGAATCATCCTTCTTCGAACGGCCTCCTCACTTCACCCACCGGCACAACAGCCCCTTGTTGCTTCCTGTCGTTGCGAAGCATTGATGATGACGCCTATCGTCTCCCGGAATAGTCCCTCTTCAAACGACGTCCTTACTTCGCCCGCCGGCACGACAGCCCCTTTTGCTTCCTGTCATTGCGAGGCATTGATGATGTCACCCGTCGTCTCCCGGAATCGTCTCTTCAAACGGCGTCCTTACTTCGCCCGTCGGCATGACATCGCCTTGTTGCCTCCTGTCGTTGCGAGGCATTGATGATGTCACCCGTCGTCTCCCGGAATCAACCTTCTTCGAACGGCGTCCTTACTTCACCCGCCGGCACGACAGCACCTTATTGCCTCCTGTCGTTTCGAGGCACTGACGATGTCGCCCCTCGTCTCCCGAAATCGTCGGCATCCTTACTTCGTCCCCGCCGACACGACACGGTGTCCTCTGTTGCCGTGATGGATTAAAGTCGTCGTGGCTCTCTCCCCGACGTCCCCGGGACCATTCCACTCTTGTACGGCGTCCTTACTTCATCCCAGCCGGCGCGACAGCACCTTGCTGCTTCCTGACATGGCAGCGGATTGAAGTCATCGTAGCTCCCTTCCCGTTGTCTCCCGAGATCGTCCCACTCATAAAGGCATCCTTATTACGTCCCAGCCGGCACGACAGCGCCTTGTTGCCTCCTGTCGTTGCAGTGGATTGAAGTCGTCGTGGCTCCCTTCCCTTCGTCTCCCGGGATCATCCCACTTATGAACGGCATCCTTATTGCGTCCCAGCCTATCACGATGGTTTGCTGTCGTCGCTCCCAGGATCGTCCCTCTCTCGAACGGCGGCCACACTGCGTCCCAGCCGGCACAACAGCGCCCTGTTGTCCTATCGTCGCGGTGGGTTGGAGTCGCCGTGGCTCCCTTCCCGTTGTCCCCCGGGGATCACCTCACTCTTGAACGGCACCCTTACCTCTGTCAGGCCGGCACGACATGCCTAGCTGCCTCCCTTCGTCGTGCAAAATTGAAGTCGTCACGGCTCCCTTCCCGTCGGCTCCCGGGACCTTTCCACACTTGAACGCCATCCTTCCTTCGGCCTACCAACTCGGCGCGTCTAGCTAACGGCACCCTCACCACAGCTCTGCCGTCACAACATACTTTGTTGTCCCCTGTCGTCACGCCGGATTGAAGTCATCGTGTTCCGAGTCGCCTGTCGTCACCGGGATCGTGGTCATCGTGACTCTTTCCGTCGTCGCCGCAGCCTACGACAAACAAAATTTAAGGATAGCAGCGTACAAAGTAAGAGCTATCTCCACATCTTGGGCCCACCACAATGCCACGCCAATCGAAGAAATTCTAGCGACAGCATCGTGGCGCCACCTATCCACCTTCACGTCCCACTACCTAAGGGACATGATGAAGGATGAATCCGGACTGCACCAACTGGGACCGATCGTCGCAACCAGAACGATAATCAAACCCCCTTAAGCACTCAGAACGAAGCAGAGGTTAGATCCACGTGGGAAGCAAGACCCTCAAACAACGGCCCGTTTTAGGGCCACCAAATCCCACAAAAGAGACCAAATTCCTGTTAGCCCAAACGGTTCTGAATAAAGTGCGAATTTTTCTCTTGCAGATAAAGAATTCATGGGGGAAAGCCTGCTTGCATCCCGGGGCGCTCGTACAGACGGTGCCCGCCACCAATTTTGACGAGGTCACAACTGGTAATGCTAAAATTACCAGGTTAAGATGTTTTGGCAATAAAAGAACATTTTGCCGGCCCCCAGCCTGGTCGGCTAAAAATGGTTTCTTTTTGCCTAAAACATACTTAACCTTAACTCCCGCCCAGCCTCCCCTCTCGAGTCACCGCCTGACACATTGAGAGTAAAATGAATGCCGATAGCGTGCACGCTGTCGCTTTTATAAAGGGAGGACCGCGCCATGCATGCGTGGTGAGACATGCAAGCAGGCGACTACAAACCGGAAGAAACCTCCAGGGGAACATCGCATTCGAGGAATGTAATGCTATAATTACCAGGTTAAGTATGTTTTAGGCAAAAAGAAGCCACTTTTAGCCGGCCAGGCTGGGGGCCGGCAAAATGTTCTTTTTCTGTTACAAAATTAACTAAGTAGTGCTTTTAACAATAATTAGGAGTATACCAGTGACTAGGCAATAACTGTGTCCTAAACTAGATCCTCGAGTACCTTTAACAGTAACTTGACATTAGGAAAATAACATGGATGACGTTATTTTCAGTCCGTTGCATGACACGTGGCCCAGAAGGTTTATTTCTTCTCAACATTATTTTCCTTGAATTCAGTCGTTTTCTAATCTCAAACTTAAAAGTTGCGTTACAAAAACAGGACTGGATTACAAACTATATTCAGTTGAGTGAATCAGAATGGATCTCTGAACACAAGGTCATCAATCATAGCTCAGCAGTAAATAATGGCTTAGTCATATTGTATCCCTCAGCTCAAGTTTAAAATAAATATCAACATTATGTTATTAAATGGGAACAAATTAAATTCATAATAAAAAATTATTGAAATTAGATATTCTCAAAATTAATTTGTTAATTTACTGCTGAACTGCTCACCAGAAGTTGTCATGGATACCACATGGATATCGGCAGGGTGCACGAGCTGACTGGTTCCCGGTAAAAGTAATTGATAATTATAATTTAAAAAAGTGTACATTAGAATTTTTATTTTGCAAAATCGTGAAAGCTAAATAAAATTCCTGTGTAACAAACTTTATTACTTAACAATAACGCAATAATGTTTAAACCTTACTTTGTTGTACCACAAGACTCGTGCAGTTTTACTGGCAATTGTGCACCTTCCAGATAACCACTGAGTTGAATCGTTTGCTTTGTGAGTGAGCTGCAGAGACTACGAATTTGTTGCATTTAAACCTGTTTGAATTTAATTAAACTGATGTAAACTGCATCCCAAACACTTACGACTGCTAATGATAAAAGGAGCTATTAAAAAAAAAAAACTCTTGGCTGTGGTGATAGTTCCATAGGTAAAGTGCTTCAAATTAGGCCTATTGGAAACTTGGGAGAACGATGTAGTTTCTTTAGCTAGGTTTAATTAAAACTAAGGATCGACCGGGTAAAAAAAAAAACCGAGTCCGAGTAATTATGAATACCCACCGAGCCGAGTCCGAATAGTAAAACCGGGTCGTAGATTTTCAATTGTTGCTTTGTTTAATAGGCAGCTTTTTTTTTATACTTTGGTTTCGTTTTTTTTTGCTTTCAGTCATTTTCATGTTGCTTTCGTCCAGTTTTGTATTGCGCATAGTATAACAATGGACGAAAGCAAAAAAAAAAGACGAAACCAACTTAAAAATACGAGTAATTCTTTCTTCCAAATTTTTTAATTATAAACTTTACGTTATTAAATAAAGTGAAACCAAAAATTAAATTGACCAGCAGTTCTATGTTCCAATTCTTATTTTTTTTTTAATAAAGTGAAACAAAAAATAAAATGCGTTTTGGTTACTTTGTCTCGCAATAGGCCTTCGTTGGCTTTAATCCTTTAAGCAACGATGTGGCCCAAGTGGAGTAACGACGCATATATACGTCGAAACTTTTATGGGGAAGTGCGAGTTGAAAACGCAATTTTCGGCCAAAATATCGACATGAGAAAAATTGAAATTTGCTACCCGATATGTTGTGTATCGATTTCTGTAAACAAAACGTTGTTAACGATGTGTATACTTTTATAAAAAGCACTTTAGTTGAGTGCAGTCTCACTAAAAACTGCAAAAATGTGGTGTTCATTCCTTTTTCCGAAGTTCAAGAACAAAAAACTGGTAATTTTTGACAGCGGTAACGATCAAACTATTTGACTGGGCGCCGCCATCTTGGGTTCATTAAAGAGCTGGAATTCACCTCTATCCGGGCCTCTCAACACATTTTCTCGATGCCGTTTGGTATTGGCCAATCGGATGGAATGTAAGAGGCTGTTTTTGGCCGGCTCGAGATGCCTTTCCAAAGCAATTGGAAGATCGCGTTAACTCATTGGCCAGTTGGTACCACGTGAACGATTTGGCGCGCTCTCATTGGCTGACAAGCGATTTCACAATGGCCGCCATGGCGTGCTTCGGATTTCACTTGAGCGCTTATGTTCAGTTCGTTGTTGAAAATCACGAGAAAGATGTTAAAACACAACACAACATTAAAAAATTTAAAACGGCAGCTGCGATGTACAACTAAAATGGAAAAGGGGCCCATAAACCTTCATACTATCGCTTATCAGGTGGGAACAACGATTATTAGCGTAACTATCGCCGACTTGGACACGTGTTCTCAACACCGAGATTTTCAATTTTAGTTCGTTTTACAGCTTGTAATTTTAAAAATTGATTCTCCGAAACTATTAAAGCAATTTATCTGATTTTTTTCTGTGCACAATAATGATTATTTATTGCGTGCAAGTAGTTGTAAGGGGATCCAGTAGGTATAAATGAAACTATGAAAATAAAAATAATTTTTTCAACAAATAATTATTACCCTGTTTGTACTCGGTCGAATTTTTAACCGAGTCCGAGACGGGTCAAAAATAGCATTACCCGGACTTGGTCGAACCCTAATTAAAACTTAACGAAATTTATTTACAATTTTTAAAAAATTTAATATTAAAGGATTTATATAATACACACTATGGAGGTTTAATGTAAACTCGTGTAGATGTTAAAAACGTGATAAAGAGAGTCAGTTTTACCATGGTGGGCATATTTGTCTGGTTGATTCCGATAACGAACGAGATTCGGAACCATTATTTTGTTTACAAATTTGCGGATGATCTTTTTAACGCCCACCCTTGATTTTAGCCAAATTAACTGCATAAGCCTTCTACTGCATAAGGGCGTTTAATACGCGATTTACGGTAATTAAAAGATTTGTACAATCACCTGAACCATCGAACTCCAGAAATTGCAGAAAATAATAAGACCAACTCGTTTTGTATTGGTGTTCAGATGCTCGTTTATAGTTTTTTTTTTAGCTTCGTACTTCAAAACAACAATACACATTCTTTGTAAAACAAAAAACCGCTCCTTTGTGATAAAATCGCACCATTTTTTAATTACAACTAAAGTCTTGAATTGGACTCTTTCAAAAACTACTTGGAAAAGGGGGCCGGCCATAAGACCATCACCAAAAGGCACAAGAGTATTTTGGGAGTCTGTAAGAGTCAACAAAGGATTAATTTTCAATTTGAGGTAACCGAACCAATATTTCCACACACAAAAATTTCAAAATAGGAACAATAGCATCAATTTGGGAAGCTCTTCAGAGGAACAAATTCACCATCTCAATCGACCTTGAAGATGCCTATCTGCACATCCCTTTACCGTTTTTCACCTATTCCAATTCGGGTCAAATGCTACGACATACCACTTCGAAGTCCTTCCTTCACATAGCAGTTCTTCATCCGGTCATCTGTCATCTACACCTGATGAAGATTCGAACCCACACCTATCGCGACGATTGGGTACTGAGAAACACATCAAGGACAGTTAAATTCTAAACTTAAAAAGTGTAAGGATCTAGGACTAGGAGTAAACCCATTAAATCAAGATTCATCCCAGCCATGGTTTTCATTTTTCTGGGGGCAGAGTTTGACTTTTGAAAATTTCTAGTTAAGACCTCCCCAGAAAGAATTCAAAAGCTGCTGAAGGCTGTATAAAATCTGGTGGAAATGAAGGACAATGGACAATGATCTCCAAGGACAATGGAAATCGAGACCAATCCATTTGTTACGTAAAGAAGAATGGTCCCCAAAGCAAACCTGGACAGACTGGATCCTTCTGGACAATCTCCCTCAGAAAAACGTATCTTAGTGAAGGGGCCCCTCAAACCTCCAATTAGGTGTTCCCGTTCACGAACCAACACCAGACACCCTACTCTTCACAGACGATTTGAAAACAGGTTGGAGACCCCATCTGGAGGGACTCCATTCCACACCTCAAGAAGCTGGACAGAAGACAAAATCTAAACATCAACGTCCTAGAACTTCAAACCATCAGACTTGCAATCGGGCATTGGAGTCACCATCTTTAATTGGAAAGTAATCAGTCCTGTCGGACAACACAACAGCTATCACCTACGTGAAGTGAGGCGTCGGACTCATTCCTTGTCCTTCATGCGAGAACATTGAGAAGTGCTCTGTTATACAACTAGCACTTCAACCCAGACACATAGCGGGGAAGATCAACGTCTAGGCTGAGGAGTTATCAAAAGGCAAGGAAGTTCACATGGAGTGAAAACTAGACCCCAATGTCTATCAAGCCATACTTCTCAAATGGGGAAGCCCGTTTGTTGATCTTTTCGCCACGAAATTCAATTCAATACTATTATCTTACAAATTTTGTGTCCCCCTTCCCAAACCCAACACATGGGCGACGGACACTGTCGCCTTCTCTTGGGATAGGATGTTTGCCTACCCCTTTCCTCTTTTCACTTCTTCAATCTGTTGTGAGCCAAGATTCTTTAGTTCGAAGAACCCTTCATCCTGATCACCCTAATGTGGCATGCAACCTCATGGATCATCGATCTGATGGAGATGAAGCAGGAAGATCTAATGAGTCTTCCTCTAACCAGATAATTCCTAACGTAATACATAGGGAAAACTTGGCGTCCAAAATCTGATAATATTCTTCATCTTTACAGGTGGGGACTCTTTAAGAACTAATCTGGAACAAAGCCGGTTTCTCGTCTCCTATTGTGCCCCACAACCTCAACAGTCAAAATTTATGAAGCCCAAGTGAAAGTAATGGTTCGGATGGTGCAATTCTTCCAATCACTGTTTCCATGGCCTCCTTCCTTGAAAATCTTTTCGCCAAAGGCTTCGCTCCCACAGCTATCAAAGAATGCAGGTCGGCCTTAAACTTGGTTCTCTCTAGCATTGGAAATGATCCAGTAATTGATAGTAAAATCGTCTCTCTCAACTGATGCTTGCATTTGAAAACTTCCCAAGATGGAACCTATCTCTCGTACTCTAAAGCCTTTTATTGCCGCCTTCCGAACCTCAATCTGGCACCGCACTCAAAAGACTTGTCTTCCTCCTGGCACTCGCATCAGCAGCAAGACAAAGAGAACTGGCGGCTTTCTCAAGAGAAGATGACTACCTAAGATCCTCAAAGGACTGAACTTTAGTCACCCACAATTTTCCCTGCTGACTTCAAAGCGAAGAACCTTAAAGAACCTTAATTAAAGCCTTAGGCTCAATAGTTGATCCTGAAGGAAACGAGAAATTTACAATGTCCAGCCAGGGCCTTTATCTCAAAAGAACCGAATGCCTGCGGCAAAACAACTTCAGAAAGAACCGTTCCTCCAATTCCCTGATCCTTCAAGTTGACAAAATCTCTGAAGTGCTTCCCATTGCCATGATCCCCTTCAGATTGAACAAATGGATTTGTGCAGTCGTAAGACACTCCTACGATTTTGGCCCAAACCACTTGGACGTTCCGAGTGAGGTATGGGCTCACGAACTAAGAGCCAAGAGCCTTTGTGACTTCGTGGGTGTGGCACTCCGCTTGTGAAGTTGTCGCTGCCATGTTGACGAGAACATATGGTGACTGGTAGTTGCAAACCTGCGACTGGTGATATACAAAACTCACAATCATAGGTGGGCACCTTTCTTCAACTTTTTAGTTAAAAGAATTGTAACACTTGTGGACTAGCACCGTGTTCTAGTTGGCCCTCCTCCAATAGGACAAAGTCAGCACATAGTGCTGAAAGTTAGTATTTTGCAGATAGTAAGAAACACAATTTTAACACTGCTTAAAATTAGATTTTACTATCCTAAAGTACTTAACCTACTGTAAAACCCTCACGCCTCCCCGCTTCTCTGAACCCGGTATTTCTAAAAGTTGTTAACGAAGGAAATAAAATGAGTTTAGCACATTGTACAGAATAAGTTTTGGGTGGTAAAAACTAATTTTAAGCAGTGTTAAAATTCGTTTCTTGTTGCTGCAAAATATACTATACCTGTTAATTTTTTGCATTTATGCTCTCATTACCCTTGAGGATTTAAGTTGCTTGGATCCGGACAGCTTGGTAACCCACTGCGCATTTGTAGCCGTCCTTATAAAAGTGCTTGCCACGAAAGCATCTTTTGTTCTCAAAGCGATCTGTCGTACGGTCGCTCCGTCCTCTTTTCACCGCTTCGCATGATTTTCCTCACATCATCCGTTGGTTATTGAGATTCTCGCTGCTGATCATTCGCCCCCATCACGAA
The DNA here is from genome assembly GCA_023313725.1 of Lithobius niger. NCBI lineage: Eukaryota > Metazoa > Arthropoda > Chilopoda > Lithobiomorpha > Lithobiidae > Lithobius > Lithobius niger. Next base: position 17,061 of record JAHWFP010244355.1, read on the forward strand.
TGCCACTCTTTTCTATGCAAACCGTCAATTTTGCCACCGAGTGGCATCGCCGCTTGCTGCCTTTGCCCACAAGCGTATTTGTCGCTACCAGCATTCGCCTCTCGTTTCTCACAACTACCATGGGGCTCGTGTCGATCGTGGCTTGCCCAAACCAATGTTTCAGGTGAATTTCTTCACTACGTGACGTTTCCAGTTTGACATCTCGTCTCGACCACATCTGTCATGCATAAAGTGAAAAAATAACCGAATTGGCGTCGATACAAGAAAAGAGGATGATGAAGCTGTCTCAGCTGCTCTTCACCCCGGTTCGTGTCTTCAAACGAACGAAGTTCCTCCACAACTCGTCTCGTGCATGGCTAAAAACCATGCATTGAGTGAAGTTTTCACAAGATCACTCCAAAGACAATGACGACATTAACACGACCACTCTTCTCCCTCTTGGCCGAACCAACGAATGGAATGGAGCTTAATACGAAGGGTGCCACGCCTCATTCATGGCTTGCACCAACGTGTCAAATGGATCGTTCAACGGGACCAATGTTCCAGCCCTTCAGGCCTGTCTCATGCTTGGCTTTTCAAGACGAAGCTGATCGCCAACCTGACAAAGATGTTGATGATTGCTCAACTGGAAAGACAGTTAAAGCGAATGCTCGCTCTCGCCAGGAATGTTATTTGCTAATTGAACCCTGGACCTCTCTTCTCATCTCATTCGTGATGCCGTCTGCAGCAACTTACCACAAAAATGACCGGATTGGCACGATATCTAGTGAGAACTGCTACAAGCTCTCCCTTTCGTCCTCTGCCACAATGGAATGAATAGTCGTTCTTCCTCAGCTTCTGACTCGAGTGGAAATCAAGACAAATGATGTTGCCCTCAACGCTTCGTCTCGTTCGTTTGAGTGAAGTTTCAGGACGCATGACGTGCCCAGTTTCACACCTCCCCTTGATCGTGACTAACAACCAAGAATCGAGTGAGAACTCGAGACGAATGTTGTTACCAACACGGCTGCTCGATTCTTTTTTTAGTGCCGTTGTATCAACCAACGATCCATCTCTTTCTTGGCTGGAACCCACGCTTAAAGAGTTGGCCGTATCTTCTTCCTTGGACATCTGCCCAGTGCATCCCAGTGTTGCTATCGCCAAAATCTTGCTTCTGCAAAGAAGATGAATGCCGCCCTTTCGATCTTCGAATCCTCTTCCTCGCAGCAAGAACCCAGGTGTACAATCAGCTGCTTCTCCGATCCTGAACTTCCAGTGCTTGCTTGCAGCTCTGTGCCATTCTAGCCAGAATCTCGCTTTTGGGACAACTACTGAATGCCGTTGGTTTGGCCTGAAACTTGCCGCTCTCCTGCCCTGGACCCACCCGTGGAATCGGCTGGTCTTCCTTTCATGGACACCTGCCCAGTACTTCCTCTCAACCCTGTACTGCTTGCGCCAAAGATCCATTATCCAGAAGACAAGATGAATTATGTTACTCTCAGACCTTTCAGTTGGCCACTCCTCCATTCATGGAACTACCTATGGGGAACCCATCTGCAAAGCCAATGCTCCGTCCTGTGCCTGTGTCTCATGCTGGTGGGAGCCTACGCACCGACCGAATGAAGACCTTTTTTGCAAGACATGTTTTCCGACACCTGAACTATTCTTGTTCTACAACTGGGTCAACGAATGGGTAGTAGCTTTCCAGATGAATGCCACCTTCTGCCTGCACTCGTCTTCCTTTGCAGCTTAGTCAACGAATAGAAAAAAAAATTTCCGAGACGAATGCGACCTTCCGCTTGAACTCGTCTTGCTCTACAGCTAGGTCAATGAATGGAAAGGCGCCTTCAAAGCGAATGCCACCATCCGCCAGCACTCTTCTTGCCCGGCTGCTGAATCAACGAATGGAAAGAAGCAATCAAGACGAATGCGACCTTCCTCCTGAACTCGTCTCGCTCGACAGCTGGGTCGATGAATGGAAGAAGCTTTCAAGACGAATGCCACCTTCTTACTACTCGTCTCATTCGTGGCCAACAACTACGTTGTGAGTGGATTCTTCTAAGACCAACGTCTCAACCTGGACCACAGTCTCGTGGCTGACTTAAGCCAACGCATTGAGTGAGGTTTCATGAAAATTGCTGTCCTAACATTGTGAAGATTCGAGGGAAAATTCTCGTCGCATGCTGCACCTTCACCCAGTGCTAGTGGATCATTAAATCACTTCAAACCACGCTGCTGCGGGACGGCATGATGGGCGCCCTTTGGATTCGATTGCCCATTGGAACCCATCTTCAACCCCACCAAAATTGTCCACTTCAGAAGACAAGACGACGGCTGTCGCCTTCCGAACCAACTCATTTCTTTCATGGCTAATCCAACAAGTAGAATCAAGTCACCCCTCCATTTGTGAATTTCTGCCCGATGTCCCTGGCTTCTCGCTGCCATTTTCACCACGCAAACCTTCCACTTCTGGTTAGCATGACGAATGCTGTTGCACCTCACAACCGCAAGTCAATCACAGAAAAAAAACACACCTTTGACGAATTCAATCTTGGCCTCCGGCTTCATCCCCCCCCCCCCCCATCATCATCATCGACCTTCAAATTTGCGGCCCAAGACTCGTCAGAAAACTCAGTTCCTCGATGACAACTGCTTTGCTGTCCTCATCAGATCCTGGGAGCGGGAGCATCCTGCCACAAAACGCAAAACAGAAAGCCAACATCCACTGTTCGACGGCCTGCGACTAGACGCATCTTCCCTACTTAAAAAATTTGCATAATCCAAACGTCTGGAAATAAGGAAAAATTCAAACTGACGCCAAATCCTCAGTCAAGTAGAACTCTGATCATCGCCTACACCGCCAAGGAAATCAAGAGGAAATGGTCAGGATCCACATCGAAAAAGGCAAACCTTTCGTCCCTTTCTCTCAAGTACAGACGAAACCCAATGAGCAAACTTCTGTCAAAAAAAAAAAGCACAAGCACTCACAGCTCACGGAGTCTCGGACTCGAGAGTGGAATCGCCAGCATTGAAACCCTAGGGTACCTGTTCAGAAAGTGCCCACCACCTACTCGGACGAGGTCAACTGTCAATGCAAAAAAAAATGACAGGTATAGTATATTTTCTAGCAGCAAGAAACTTAAGTTTCCCGGCCACCATGAAGGCCTGCTGAAATTTGTTTCTTTTCCAAAGGAAAATATAGCATTCCACCCTGCCGCCCCTCTTGAGTCACCTCCTGACATATCAAAAGAACAAAAGATGTGAATGCTTTCGAAGCAAGCGCTTTTATAAGGAGGGCTGCGCATGCGCAGTGGGTTATTAAGCTGGTTGGATCCAAGCAACTTAAGTCCTCAAAGGTAATAAGAGCATAAATGCAAAAAATTGACAGGTATAGTATATTTTCCTCTGCAAAAGAAAAAATTTCAGCCGGCCTTAATGGGGGCTGGCAAATTTACGTTTCTTTTTTACTTTTTTTTTACTCTGGCAGTCTTTCTTCCGACCTCCGCCCCTTCCTTAACCTAAACTTCCAGTTTTTCGGGGGGGGGGGGGCGGTAGCATTGTTTCTTAGGTCACATCAAAGACTTTTAACACCTTAGCTACCGAACATTGTTGGATTGACCTGCCCGTGATTCCCGGTGAGACTAGGCCGCACGAAAAACCATTCTACAGCTCGTGGCCTCCTGTAGTGTAAAAAAAAAATGCGTACAAATGGTCACAATTTGCACATAATGAATAGCAAGCCGGGGATTACGTGACCAAAAAAAGTTTATAAATAAAAAAAGGTCCTAAAAATTTCGGAGAAAAGGGGGCCTTTACTTGCTCCGTTTCCGGGGTCGGCCCACCCGTTCCCAATCCGACCCTGCTACCTAGGGTTTTTTTTCCCAATTTCTACCCACAACCCAAAGAGTATATATAGACAATGAGGTTAGGCCTATATGTTTTACCAATTTATTTTTTGTAGACCTTACAAGTGAAGACTATCACACAAATATGTTCAAATATATTGACATATGTATATCATTGGGCCATTTTTAAAAGACTATCTTACCACAAGACTGCGACATACGTTGTAGCAAGTATTATAGGGTTGAGGAGGAGAATTTGTAACACTAAAAATTTCCTATTGAAACGTTACATTCATTGTCATTACTTCTGTCCGCGTTTTCGGAGGGTGTCACAATTTCCACTGGTAATTTTTTCTCATTTCTCAGCCCAAATCTAAAGTAAACTAAATTACAACTAAGCTAAACTAAATATTTAAATGCAAACTAGTTTCTTTTAGTTTAAATTTAGGTTGAAAACCGAGTAGAAATTCCCACTTAAAACTCATGGTGCCTTCTATAAACCTGGACAGAACTAATAGCAGTCAAATTAGCTTTTTTGCGGGAACAAATTCCCATTAAGCTGAAAATTGGTATATAACCCCTATACGTCATACTAACCAAAATACTAAAACTCCCCAACATTCGAGTTGAGCTTTTGCCGCCATCTTGGAAAAATGGCCAAAAGTCACTTCCGGTTTAGCGTCTTGTCCAATATCTCGTCTCCCGTTAACTTTACGGCAATAATGCATAGGACCAACGTTGTAGAGCATAAAATTTCCGACAGAAGTCATCTCTGGTGAAAATTTCCAAAAACCTACGAGAAATTAATGGTTTAATTATAGACGGCCAAAATTGCATGTTAACGTTTTTTTTCATAACTGTTTTAAATAGTACACAGCGGTGTAAGGATTGGATTTACGTCAAATGTGCCCGAATAGGAATTGGAAGAAGATAAATATAGCTAACGAGTGCCGCACACTCGTTAGCATCCGCATCCGTGAAATAGTTTGCAAGTTATAGCGATTGCTGTATCTAATTTCATATACAATGAAACTCTTTATAACAATAGAAGATGGGCCTTCGGAGGTTTATAGTTCTAAACAATCATTTTGTATGCTTTGTTGCGTGATAGCCTAAAAAACTAGCATTGTTATATGTTTATTGTAAGAGGTATGGTCGTAATCAACTTTTGTATTTTTGGGTATAATTATGTAGTACCAATGTTTTAAAACATCCTGATTTGAATTTTAGTTTCTGGGGCCGATGGCCATGCTTTCTGGTTTTCAGCAAGTTACTGCTGCTAGAATACCAACCGTAGTGAATGAAGTCCAGCTTTGATCGAGCTTTAACTAACCAAACGCACTTATTTGGTTAGCAAATATGGCAAGCTACCTTTTAATCTGGTCTTTCTTCCTTTAGTGCGGTCAATCATGGGTTTGACCTGAAAAATTGTAACAAATCAATTCCGTCACAATAGGTCTCAAAAATACGTTTTATAAAACATCCGAAATGATACACACTAGCTACGGGAACATTGCTTAAGCATGTCTAATTCGGACTATTGGAGAGCGCGTATGAGCATTTTGAAATCGAAAATCTCAATACGGTTTCGCGGCTGGGCCATTACCACTTCATCTTTAAACGGCTGTAGGATGGTCCCTAACTAAGCTATACAATTTCGGTTAGGATTGTTGGAAAGAAAAGACTCACACCTTTCAGAACATACTAAGCATGTCTAATTCGGACAATTAGATAGGTCGTAAGAGCATTTTGAAATCGAAAAATCGCACTAAGATTTTGCTGCTGCGCCCTTACCACTTCATCTTTAAACAGCTGTAGGAAGGTCCCTATCTAAGCTATACCATTTCGGTTAGGATTGAAAGAAGAGATCCAAACCTTTCAAAACTTGCTAATCATGTCTAATTCGGACAATTAGAGAGCTCGTAAGAACATTGAAATAGGAAATCACAATACGGTTTTGCGGCTGTGCCATTACCACTTCATCTTTAAACTGCTGTAGGATGGTTCCTATCTAAGATAACCAATTTTAGCCAGAATTGGTGGAAGAAGAGATTTCCACCTTTCAGAATATCCTAAGCCTGTCCAATTGACTATTAGAGCTCATAAGAGCACTTTGAAATCGACAATCACAATAAGATTTTGCAGCTGGGCCATTACCACTTCATCTTTAAACTGCTATAGGATGGTCCCCAACTAAGCTATACAATTTTGGTTAGGATTGTTGAAATGTAGAGACCCTCACCTTTCAGAATATCCTAAGCATGTGAATTAGAGAACTCGTGGGAGCACTTTAAAATAAAAAATCACGATTTTGCGGCTGCGCCATTAACACTTCATCTTCAAAGTGCTCTTGCGAGCTCTCTAATAGTCAGAACTAGACATGCTTAGATGATTCTGAAGGGTGGAAATCTCTTCTTTCCAACAATCTTAACCGAAATTGTATAGCTTAGATAGGGAAAATACTCTCAACAAAAATACGCAACACCAAAAAGTTTGTAAATCTCAGGCGAATTTTCGGTGGCCAATTTTCTGCCATCTTAGTCAGGCTTAGCCCAGAGTTCTGTTCACAACAGCAACAACAGTAAAACGGCAGTGATGTCGATCTATAAACTTAGATGGGACCTTCCTACAGCTGTTTAAAGATGACATGGTAATGGCGCAGCCGCAAAATCGTATTGTGATTTTTTATTTCAAAATGCTCTTACGAGCTGTCTAATTGTCCGAATTAGACATGCTTAAACAATGTTCCCGTGGCTAGAGTTTATCATTTCGGATTGAGACCTATTGTGACGGAATTGCTTTGTTACAATTATCCATAATTGACCGCACTAAAGGAATACCATGTAGATTATAGATAGAAAGAATAGATTAAAAGGTAGCTTGCCATATTTCCTAACCAAATAAGTGCATTTGGTTAGTTAAAGCTGGCCAACAAAGCTAGACTTCATTCACTATGGTTGGTATTCTAGCAGCAGTAACTTGCTGAAAACCAAAAAGCATGGCCATCGACCCCAGAAACTAAAATTCAAATCAGGATCGTTTTAAAACATTGGTACTACATCATTATCTATAATAGGCTTGTGTGTTACTGAATTTCAAGCGGGAAAGGGGTGACCAGGGAGGTGGCTCCATCTGATTTGGGGGGGGGGGGGGGGGGTCAGCGCCATTCCGGCCGGTAATTAGGTATGTTACGCCGGGGATACAGCTAGTACCCAATAATACAAGAGTTGACGAAATCACGACCATACCTCTTAAAATAAACCAGTTACAACAGTGCTAGTTTTGTAAGCTATCACGCAACAATGCATACAAAATGATTGTTGAGTTTCATTGTATATGCGATTATTGCCAACTATTTCGGATAAATGGATGCGGTTTGTGGCGTTCGTTAGCTATATTTATCTTTTTTAATTCCTATTCGGGCACATTTGACCTAAATCCAATCCTTACGCCGCTGTGTACTATTTCAAACCGTTATGAGAGAAAAACGCTAACGCGATTTTGGCTGTGTACAATTAAACCATTAATTTCTCGTAAAACTATAGGTTTTTGGGAAATTTTCACCAGAGATGACTTTTGTCGGAAATTTTATGCTCTACTACTTTGGTCCTATGCATTATTGCCGTAAAGTTAACGGGAGACGAGATAATGGACAAAAACGCTAAACCGGAAGTGACTTTTGGCCATTTTTCCAAGATGGCGGCGAAAGCTCAACTCGGAATGTTCAGGAGTTTTAGTATGTTGGGTAGTATGACGTATAAGGGTTATGTACCAATTTTCAGTTTAGGGGGAATTTGTTCCCGCTTACACCTAATTTTAGGCAAATTTGACTGGACTATAATAGGAATGAATCTTGGGATGTTTCAGAAAGGGTCGGTTACAAATTCTCCTCCCCAGTCCTATAAATTTTTGGTTGAGTAAATATAGGCCTAATTCTAACTAAATCCACTTTATTTCACAAGATAAGGATTTAATAATTGAAGTGTGCATGAAAAATTCATTGTAGTAGTTATAAAAATTCCCTTAATATTGCCGACACCAGTGAAAATCCAAGATGGCTGGCATCCATCCAGGGCCCAGTGATGTATATATGATACAACCTGCTCGGGGTCCTAGGACGTGTATACATTGCTCTTGAAGGTTGCAACTGGCTGGAACTGAAAGGTTGTGCCATGTAACTTAAATTGATCAGCATTAAATTGCTCCTTCCGGGCATTACAAAATGCACGCAAATCAAAGAGCAAGCTGGGTAAGCAAGAATTGTCAACAACAAAAACACTCAAGGATAAAACAATTACAAAAGCCCAGAGGGCTGCATTCCTATTAGGAAATAGTACACAATTTCGGGTGCTCCCGCAAAGTGCTTATCAAAGGCATTCTCGAAGGCGTTGGTGCTTGAGATTAGCACAACGCATTCTGGGGGGGCATTCCAAATGTGGGTAAACTGGGCAAAAAAAGTGTTACTTGCCCATTCATGTTGACGATAATCCATCGTGAGTTTCAGCGGATGACCACACATTTGTACCCGGGTATTAACCTGGAAGTGGGAGCGAAGAACTGGCCCTCTGTAACCCTGTTGCATAATCTTGTAGAAGGCGATAGTGGCATCGCAAATGAATCTCCACCACAGGGAAGGATGAGTAGGCATCTTTGGTGTAGGATACCAGCTAAGTTTAAGGCATATGCTCAAACGCTCTTAGAGATCCTTTTTGTAGAATGGGTGCCACATATCAGTGGCGTACTCGAGGATCAGACTGACAAGAGCAAGCAATGGCGAAGAGCAAAGAGCTAGTGGTGGGGATTGTTATTTCTTACCCCTCTTGTTGGATTTTATCATCTTAAAGTGCTAGTGTATTTTACAAAGGGCAAATATTGGGTAATATTTATTATTTATTTTGTGAAGCTGGGTCACCTTCATCAGGTACTGAAACGAACTGCCACAGTTCGCCAACAATCAATGACCATTGGACTTCACTAAAGGTGCTAAACATGTGTTGATCGTTGGTGAAATGTTGTAGTTAATTGCTTCAGTGAAGGCGGCAGCTTAGCAAAAATATTTCGTCAATTTCACCGAAAATTCGCCTTATGTAAAAATATGGGGGGAGTCATGAAAGTAAGTCAATGTAGTAAAAACCAAAAGTAGCCTTACCTCAGGGGCATTCAAGACGAGTCTTTGTGTCAGAAGTGTAGCATGAAGTATATACAGGATGAAAAAAAGTCTGGTTCATCATAAGTATAGGCTATTTCATTGTTTATAAAAACCACTGAACATTGACAGGCAGGCAGGGAGGGCGTCCAACAATTACGTGGGTACAATAAATTCTATTGCCGACCCTAGAGGAATAGTTATGGTTCTAATTAAGAGAAATGTGCAGTCAGTGAAATTGTGGCAAATAGTGCAGACGGCGTACGATCTAGTTAACGGTGCCCAGCATGACACCGCAAGGAATTCTGGTGTATGACTGGCTAGAACTAGGGACACTGAAGAGAATAGCATGATGGCAGCCTGGCAACTATCCCCCCTTCCATTCCCCCCTCCCCTCAGACGCCTTCCCCAGCCTGCTCCTTGCCAACTAAATGTGGCTCAACAGATAACTGAAACGTCTTTTACTGTTATTTTCCGTGGCCTTTATTCCTAGATTTGCCGTAGCCTTCGTACTGGAGCCTTTATTTGCGTAGATGCGTGCGTGCACAGAGTTTTGAAACTCGCGTAGTTTGGCACCGCCAATTCGAGTCGCACATCGTTTGCGCTGTTCGCCATGATTTCGCGTCCTGCACATTTCTCTATTATTCTATGGCCGGAGAATTGTTGCCAGCCCTCTCCTGTCTGTCAGTGCTCAGTGGTGGTTTGGTTTTTTATAAATGATGAAATGGCCTATATTTATGCAGACTTTTTGTTCACCCTGTTTACGTAATTGGTAGCCGAGAGGGAGTATTTTTTCAGGTGATTATTTTTCTGTTTTAATTATTAATTAAAATTCGGTTCAAAATTTCTCTGCAGGACAAGAACCTTCTTCCAAAAAGGCTAAGGAAAATCCAACTGGGGTAAGTTAAAAACCAATCAAAAAATTAAACGTGCTTTCCTTGTATGTATTGGGTGTAAGCCTACAATCTTCAGGCAGAGCAGTGCTGGGCAACCCTCAGTCCATGGGTACTGAGTAAGTCCAGTCAGCGAATGCTTTAAAAAAAATTACCCGGCATGTTTTTGTCATCTAGCTGAAAATTATAGTATGCAGTGATTAAACCGTAAATAGAAAGCCATTCCCTCACAATGTAATTGTGCTAT